>CANUEX010181554.1:0-13393 GCA_948099535.1 Jatropha multifida | reverse complement strand
CTTAGTTTTCCCATTTCATTTATTTCTCTATAAATATCCTTCTTTCCTAAGATTATTTACCATAAAATATTAGAAATATACAAGTGTTCTAAGGAGGGATTAAACCAACAAGTGATAGGAAAGAAGAGAAAATCATAAGGGGAACAAAGAAATGTATGGAATCCAAAAATTCTATTTTAGAATTTAAATTATATTTTCTAAGTTTTAATCTTTATTTTGATGAATTAAAGTTTAAAATTTATCTTTACAATATATTAAGTAAGCATTCAATATATAGAAATTATTTTGGATAGAAAATAATTAAATACGTAAAAGTTAGGAAAATTTTATTTCATCCAAACTGTCTTAATAAAATTACTTAAATTTAACCACAATGTTCTGTTCAATTAAATATGTAAATAAATTTCAAAAATTATGAAATTTTGTAGAAAGACAGCCTAAGATGTTAGTAAGGTTGTGTTAGAAGAAAAAGTCTAAATAATAAGGAAAATTGAAAATATTAATAAAATGAAGGAGACTACCTAGTATAAAAAGGCTGAAAATTTTGGTTCTATAATTAATTTATTTAAATAGCTTAACGAACTGTAAAATTCATGAAATTTAATATGCAAGTAGCTTGAAATGTTAATAATTACTTGATAAAATTTCAGAATAAATGAATGTGAGAAGATAAATATTTAAATGTTGCTCCTGTGCAGAAAATTCTACTTTTCATTAGATTTGCACTAAATTGAGATATTAAAATATGAGTGAAATAGCCATAAACATGAGTATATAGTAAATAAACATAAAGCTTAATATGTATAATTTTCATCCCAAAAAATTTATATTTTAAATTTAATGAATAAAAATATTAAAGAGCCTTGAATACCAATAAAGAACTAGAAGCAAACTAAAAGCGAAATATATGTTTAAATGTGAATACAGGTCGAGGATTATTACGAAATCATTTTCAAATTATAAGTGATTGAGAGGAATCAAATTCTCATTTTCAAGGTGAGTTATAGTGTCTAACCATTCCTTATTGTATTGGAACTTTTGGTCAAATACATACCATTGCTAGTATTGAAACTATTTGTTTATTACAATATTGAAAATGTGAATCTTGAAACTTATGTGGCCTTTATGCCTATTTTAATTGTACCAAGCCATTTGTTAGCCAATATGACAAAATTCCAGTCTTAATGGGGGTTATACCATCAGGTTATGTGCACATAGAGATTTGTGATAAAAGGGAGAAGTTACTGCCCTAATATCTGAAATGTGTGATAGCACTAGAATATACATAGTGATATGTTTTATTTAGTGCTATATATATATGTGATTATCTGTCATATTAGTGATATTCCATTTGTGACATTGATTCGAATACTATGAATCCCCATTGATATTTCATTTGTGATATTAATCTGATTACTATGAAACCCTTTTGATATCTCACTTGTGATATTGGTCCGATTATTATGAATCATTTCATACGAATTTATTTCAAATGAGCTAATAATAGTACTACCATTTGGTATTGCTATAAATGTTGAAGCTTGAGATACTTTTTGTTGTACATACTACCTATATGACACTATAATCTCATTGATGAGTTATTTATCCTAATAATCTATTGAAGTCCAATGCTATGCTTTGTGTGGTTACAAATTGGAATAAACTTAGCTAAGGTGAGATCTGATCGGTTCTTCATATGACTTGAGCTAAACTTGATATGTGATATTATACTTGCTTGTATAATAAAATAGATTGTTAGAAGACACACTAGAACTTTGATTTTATGATGTCGACTTGCTTGATCTATAAACTACCATGAACTAAGTGTGTGCTTATGACTTGATAATGCCAATTTGGAGTTATGCTTTGGAAAATTAAGTGCTATGCGCCAGGTACGCTTACTTATTTGACATCTTGAGTGATATTGGACGAAGATACATGTGGATTAATGCTACCTTAATCAAGTGGCTTGAGCTATCTATCTTATGCATGTGGGATAAACACTTGAAAATGAAATTAAACTGGATCAAATTAAAAAGGAACTAATGGGCTCTTATTGTGGTCTTAATTGAGTAGTTGCTAGAATATGGTTATCTGTTTCTAAAAATCAAGCATGCTATGAGATCTGATTTGGATTGTGCTATGATCATATGCTAGACAAATGAGTGTCTTTAGGACGAGTGGACACACTCTACTGATTTTGTATCTGCAAGACTTTTTAAGTCTACTGTTAAAAGCTGACTAGCCAGTATTAGTCTGACTATTAACAGACACTATTTTGTTACCTGTTCTGCTTCTATTTCTTCTGAGTCACTGTTAAGGCCCAATTATTTAAATTAATGAGTAAAATATTAATAATAAATCTAATTGACAAATTATTGCAACACAGATTAACTATAGATTAGTGTTTGTGAATCTATAACATGCAAATTATGGCAATAAAATCCATGTGGTTATATAGTATGTAAAACATCATAAAAATGTGTACATAACCACTCATACTATGAGAAACTGTTATAGCATGCAACATGTATACCTATGGCATGGTTTAGATGTTTAAGTTATGTAATATGCTCTTATTCCATGCATGTCTTGATTATAAATGATATATGAGTATGATATTATCTATGGTTTCAATGAGCCATACCTGCTTGCTATGTGATGCATATATATTGTTGAGTACCACTGAATTTTATACTCAGCGTGATGTTTTTTAAACTCGCGTAGGTTGAAGATTTGTTTGCTATGGATTACTAGTGCCTGTAGCCAGAGAAAGACTTCTATTTCCATATTTGAGTAAGTCTTATTTTTAGACTAGTGGCATGTGTTAGGTTTACAATATTGGGAGCATTGGTTTGATTAAGGGGCTTATATTATCTAAACACAATTGTTTCTTTTATTCTTTTAAACTCTTTGAGGATTTTGATTTGTTCCATATGGATTTGAACTTTTACTTTGAGATTGGACTTTTGATATCTTGGAATTTATTAAAGTTGGATTTGAGGATGTTTCCTCTTGAGATTCATTTTGTTGAATTGGAATATTAAATGAGTGTAAAGGACTCCTGAGAAATATTTTCCTCTTGATAATGTTTTATTAATGGCTTTGTTCATTTTTCTTAAGTGGATTTTCAAAGGGAGCGCTTGAAATTTTCTAAAGAATTTGCCTAACTTTTCATAAATGTTTAATGGACTACCACTACTGTATTTAAGGATTTTAAATTTTTCTCAAATTTTTTTAATTGAATTGTTTAGGTAAATTAGAGTTACTAAGACTTCCACGGTATGTTTTAAAGAACTTCTAAATTGAGTATTTAATTACTATATTATGTTTTCATTGATGCTAGTTCTGTATTAATAAGCAAGCCTGTATGTTCCTCTGGCACAAAATGTAACTATAACACCCCAATTTTTGAAAAACTCAAAAGAATTTATAAAGTAATTTTTAATCTGGTTTTTAATAATTTTAATGTGATTTTACCTTCCTAATTTATGGAATAATCAAATTTGATTAATTTGTGTTATTATAATTAATGGCATTTTATTATATAAAATATATATATATATATATCTAATTTGATACTAATGTTATTGTTATTTACTAAAGTGTATATTTATTTAAAATGCACAATTTATGATTTATAGCAGTATTTTTATATTGGTTAAAGTAAGAGATTGAAAATAAATATATGAGACAAAAATTTCAACAAATAATAATAATAATAATAATAATAATAATAATAATAATAATAATAATAAAGGGGAAGGAATGAAAAAAAAATATATAAGGAGATTTCTCTCTCCTCTCACAATCTCTCTCCCCCGATCTAACGCCTCCTCCTCTACCCACCCTTTTTCGACCATCCAACCCGACGAGACGAGGGGCGCTGACTCCTTGGACGTCGGCGACTTGGACTCCAGCTTCCTCTTCGGTCGATTGAAGCTCCTTTCACGTAAGGCAGCTTCTCCTTCCCCTGCGATGCGAAGCTGCTATCTCTTAAACAGCTACGTTTCTTTGATTTTTCCGGTGAAGCTCAGTTGTTCTGGCGGCTTCCTCTTGCCAAGGTCAGATAGGAACCAGCTTTGAGCTCTCTTGATTCACATTTTCCATTGATGTGGCTTAGAATGAGATTTAAGAGATTTACTATTTAAGTTTCAATTTGAGTAAAATTTGGTATTTTGATTAAATTAAGTTGTAAATGGTAAAATTGATTTGGGAATCGAACTCCTTATGAAAATTAGAGCATTTTGATGTGTAGTTTATGTAAATTCAGTGATTTTGATTTTCCAGCCATCGTCTGTGGTAGTTTCGGTGGCGACACTGGTGAAGCTCTGGCAAGATGTTGAGAGGTAAAATCCTCTCCTCGACGCGAGGAACGCTATGGTATAATTAGATTTTTCATCCAGAGGTTAGTGTTTATTTTATGCATTAATTGAAAAACTTTCAAAGTTTAGAATAAATATAATTTTAACTGAGAAATTGTGGTTTTAATTGAATATAATTGAGAAATTTGGCAACTGGAAATAGTTAAGTAAATTGATCTTTGAATTGAAATTATTTATATATTTTATGATTTAATGAAGATGAGAAATTTGAATTTTGATTGTGAATGTTGTGCATAGAAATGAATTTTTGCCTTGGGTTGAGTTATGAATAAAACTTGGTTTTAATTTATGTATTAAGGACCAGTAAATTGAGTCTTTAAATTATTTGATTTGAGTCAATTATGAATTTATTTGGTAATTAAGTGATAAAAGTGTTTTTGGTATGTATGATATACAAATATATATGAGCTTTGATTTAAAAGGAATATAAGCTAAATTATGATTATGAATTATAATTATAAATTTTAATTGATGTTGATGAATGGAGGATAGGAAAACTATTGCTTTGGTTGCCTGCGGATTGGGCTACATTATATTGTTTTATTGTGCATATTTCAAAAGTGAGAATTAAATTTATTAGAGGAAAATGTTACTAAAATTTCATAGATAAGTGAATTAAGAATGACTGTGAGAAAGTAAGCTGAGATTATGAAATATATTCGTTTCTATGATTTTGATATTATGGTTGAATAATTTATGACATAAAATATTTGTCTGAAGTGAATATAAGATCATGCAATTATGTATAATATATGATTGATATTTTGTGATATTGATAAGAATAGTATGTTAATGGGGTATTTAAATTTAAAATGCATGCCTTATCATGAAATCGATAAATAAATATTAAGGGTAATAAATATATAATATGCTATACTGTAGACTTAAATGTTTTTAAGATATAAGTTTTCAAATATATTATGTGATATGATTCAGACACAATAAATTAATGTATATATAAGTACCACTAAGTTTTATATTTGGCGCGTTGAGTTTCTGACGCATAAGTTGAAGATAGTATGGAATGACAATGTTCATAATCCCAGTTTCAGCATCAAGGGAGAATATATCAGACTTGAGCATGGTAGTACTATGAACTTGGCATGTGATAAAATTATAATTTGAGAAAATATATGTTAAGTTTAGATGGTATTTGTATATTTTAAAGTAAACTAAATATTTATTGTTTCTCATTATATGATAAAATCTTATGACTTAAGGTTTATTTGAAATTAGAATTTTATATTCCATTATTTAAAAATAATATGTTTGATACCAAATTAGATTCTTATGAATTTTATGATTTATTTCCTTCAGATTTTGTTTATAGTTTATAGTGATATTAATATTTAAGATTTTACAACTTAAGTGAAAAGATTATTACTAAAACATTTCTAATTATTAAGTTTTCCGCAATACATTAAATGTAAATAATATTTTTACCTTTTGATGAATAAAACTGTTTCTTACCTATCTACTTATAATAGAGAAAATAAATTTGAAGTCTAAATGGATTTTCTTGATATAAATAAGCATATAAATGTGATAAGCAAACCTGTGTCTCTGACACAGAATGTGACACTCACTATCAAGTTCTATAGGATTGGATAGGGGGTGCTACAGCAACATCTCCTTTTTTTGGTCCTACGAGATCAGAAAGGGGGTGTTACACCTTTTACTTGGGAAACGTTTGTAGAAATGGTACTTAAGAAATTTCTAGCGGAGAGTGTTAGGCAAGCCAAAGCCATAGAGTGTGAGAAGCTAGTGCAAACTCCAAATATGACAGTATCTGAGTATGCTAGACAATTTAATCAACTGAGTAAATATGTACCTGCTCTAGTACCAAATGAAGCAGCAAGGATGGACAGGTTTAGACGAGGGTTGGTAGCATCGTTGTATAAAATCTTGGTTGCTGGTGATTATGGTTCCTATTCTCAGATAGTGGATAAGGCAAGAATGATTGAGAATAGGGAGATGAAAGTCAGAACAACTCGATAACAAAAAAAAAGAAAGTGAGAACTGAGAGTTTTATAAGACTGAGAGGGAGAGAAGAAGTAGGAACATTTAGTGCTCGCCACAATCGTCTTCTGTGACACGAAGTAATCCCTGAGGGATGCAAGTTGGCCTTCCACCTAGGCCGTTTATCGGAAGACCGTCAGTCACTCATGGACAATCTGTTACTTGTATTCAAAGACTTCCTATAAAAAATCCATGTCAGACTTGTGGAAAATTGCACGGAGGCCAGTGTTATAAAGGAACAGGGGAATGTTTCAAATGTGGGGAGATCAGTCATATGATTAAAGATTATCCTTTATTAGTGAGAGACAATAGACCTCAAATGTCTCAGACCACAGTACAGATAGAAAGAGGTCCTGGACCTAGTGGAGTTGAGAGAGGTTCTGAAAGAGATAAGACTACAGGACCTGCAGAACAACCTTCAGGAAGAGGTAGAGGAAGCGTATATACATTAAGACCTAAGGAGGCACAAGAGTCAAACACAGTTATTATAGGTATCATTCCCATCCAATCTATTAAGGTAAGAGTGTTATTTGATTTTGGGCAACTCATTCCTTTATGTCAACTTATTTTGCTTCCAAATTGTGTATGCCTTCCCAATCATTAAAAATTCCTCTTACTGTGTCTATCCCTTTAGAGGAAGAAATTATTGTTAAGAACATATATCCCTCCTGTGAAGTGATGATAGGTGATAAAATTTTGAAAGGTAATTTGATTGAGTTATTTGTGTTAGAGTTTGATGTTATCATTGGAATGGATTGGTTGTCTAAATATTTTATCACCTTAGATTGTATGGGAAAAGAGTAATTTTTCATAATCCTTCAAGGGAAACCTTTAAATTTCAAGGAGATAGGAGTGAGGTGCTAAGTAATTTGATTTCAATCATTAATGCTAAGAAGTTATTGAGGAAGGGATGTGTAGGATATTTAGCCTATGTTAGAGACACTAATGTAGCCTCCCCTAGGTTAGACTAAATACCTGTGGTACGAAAATACCCTGATGTATTTCTTGAAGATTTGACTACTTTACCTCCAGAAAGGGAAAAAGAGTTTAGTATAGACTTATTACATGGTACCACACCTATCTCGATTCCCCCGTACTGAATGGCTCCAACTGAACTCAAGGAATTGAAAATGCAATTGCAAGATCTTCTAGATAAAGGTTTCATTAGACCTAGTAGTTCACCCTGGGGTGCACCAGTTCTCTTTGTTAAGAAAAAGGATGGTTCATTTCGAATGTGCATAGATTATAGACAACTGAATAGGGTAACTGTGAGAAATAGGTACCAATTGACTAGAATTGATGATCTATTTGACCAGTTACAGGGGACAAGATATTTTTTTAAGATAGATCTTCGCTCGGGGTATCGTTAGTTGAGGATTAAGAAGGAGGATGTACCTAAAACAGCTTTTTGTACAAGGTAGGGTCATTATGAATTCTTAGTATTACCTTTTGAGTTGACTAATGCACTTGCAGCATTTATGGACTTAATGAATCGGGTTTTCAATCCATGTCTAGATAATTTATGAATGAGGAGGGCGTGTTGAAATATGGCAATTGGCTTTATGTACCAATGGTGAAGGATCTGAAGGAGCAAATAATGAGGGAGGCCCATTATGTAAGCTATAGTGTGCCCGGAGCCACCAAAATGTATCATGATCTGAAAGATATCTATTGGTGGTCTGGTATGAAGAAGGACGTAGCAAACCTTGTGGTAAGATTTTTAACGTGTCAACAAGTTAAATTTGAACATCAAAAGCCATCTGGACTATTACAACAGTTACCCCTGCCAAAATGGAAATGAGAGAGAATTACTATGGACTTTGTGGTTGGGCTACTAAGAACATCTGCAAGCTATGATTCCATATGGGTAATTATGGACAGATTAACAAAATTTGCTCATTTTCCACCTGCAAAGACTACGTATTCGGTATCCTAGTATGCACAAATATATTTGGATAATATAGTGAATTTGCATGCAGTACCCATTTCCATTATTTTTTATAGAGATCTAAAGTTTCCCTCTAGGTTTTGGCAAAAATTACATGAAGCATTAGGTACACATTTGAACTTTAGCATTGCATTCCATCCTCAAACAGATGGACAATCAAAAAGGACCATCAAACCTTAGAAGAGATGTTGAGAACGTGCATTTTAGATTTTGGTGGAAATTGGGATAAACATTTATGTCTAGTTGAGTTTGCTTACAATAATAGCTATCATTCAACCATTCAGATGGGACTCTATGAAGCATTATATGGAAAAAAATGTAGGTCCCTTATTTGTTGGAATGATGTTGGTGAAAAGCATATAGAAGGTCTAAAACTAATTCAAGAAACTATCGAGAAGGTACCAATGATTCGAGAATGATTAAAGACGGCCTTCAGTTGCCAGAAAAGTTATGCGGATCTTGAGAGGAAGGATGTCCAGTTTAACATCAGTGAACACGTGTTTCTGAAGGTGTCACCAATGAAAGAAGTAATAAGGTTTGGTAAGAAAGGAAAACTCTCACTAAGGTATATTGGACCCTTTGAGATCTTAAAAAAAGTAGGATCAATTTCCTACCGTTTGGCAGTACCACCACACATGGAGCAAGTCCCTAACCAATCACATGTGTTATAAGTTCCTCCAGTTGATTTACAGTAAGATCTCACTTATCAGGAAGTTTTAGTAGTCATAGTAGATAAATAAGTTAGAAAACCTAGAAATAAGGAAATTCCTATGGTAAAAGTTTTGTGGTGAAGTCAATATGTAAAGGAATACACTTGAGAGACTAAGTCTAATATGTTAGATAAATATCCTTATTTTTTTTAATGTGTGAAAGTATCTTAAAAAATTCATGAACGAATTTTAATTAGGGGGGAAGGATGTAACACCCTAATTTTCAAAGAAATTATTATATTTTAAATATTGTATAAATTAAGTAAATAAATAATAAAGAAGTATTTTAAAAAATATGAAACCTATTTAAAACATTACTGAAATATAAGAAAATAATATTTGCAAGGAATATAGGAGATTCTAAAACTATTAGATGTGTAATAATATAAATGCATAAAAATATATATACATATATCTTAATAAGAAAATGTCACGATCCAAAATCGTGGGCCGAACCGGCATTAGGATCTGGGTAAGCTTTAGGCCCCCGAGACCCATAGTAAGCATGATTTGTAAGATCCATATACGAGTCTACCTATCCTTAAATAATAGTGAGCCCATATTAACTTTACTTGTGAGTCCAGCATCCATATAGTGTCGACCCAATAGTAATTATCTTATTAGATCACATATAATTGGGCCTAATAAATCTCAACTATATCATGATTATTGGCCACACATGCATCTGAAAAATTAATAAGGACAGTTAAGATTTCATATATTAACTCACTCATAATATACATAATTAAAATATACTTCTTACAACTGCGGAGTTTCAAATATCTAAAAACAGAGAAGTTTCTCAAAATAGCAGTATTTTAACAAATTAACTGTATAAAATCGAAATATACTTTGAAGTTCTGTGGAGAAGAATACAGAGCTTTAACTCTTCTCTAGGGATCTCCTACTTCTTGAAAAGTTGGTGGGAGGAGGGGTGAGTTTCACAAACTCAGTGAACAACAATAAATAATGCATGACCAGGTAAACACGCAAAATGCATCTCAAAACACAAGATTGCTCACACTATCAGTCATGCACATGTCACAGCATCAGCATCCACATCTATTTCATCTTCAACTAATCAATCACATGGAAATTAGTTTATGGCGTCACCAAAGCCCCTAATGAGCTATCCTCTCACACAACTCATCTTCTCATATGTGTGCACCAGGGAGCCGATCCCCCATACCTAGCCGACTGGTCCAATTCTCGTTTGACCAACCCTTTTATGATATATATTTTTGTTCACTTTCCTTTCCATATCATCAGGAGATCAACTTATGGTTCATATTACATCATGATACATCATCAAATGCACACAGGGGCATAAATTTTTCTCACACATGGTCGACAGTCCCTGACCACTTTCACAATACATGGCCAACGATTCCAGTCTGCTTTCACAACACATGGTGACCCACTTCATTCTAATTCTACTCAATTAAGACAATTCACAGCATATCACATTTCATCAGCAATTCATCCAATAGAAATTCATCAGATCAATCATTATGATGCAATTATAGTTATACGATAATCAATAATAATATTATACAATTTATTAGCGATATATATATATATATAATATATATATATATATATATATCAATAATGTACTAAATAAGTTATGATGACATGAAAATGCATATCATGCACCATTTATTATTACTCACAGTGATATTAGGATATTCAAATCCTAATTATGATTCTGATGCGGAGGAGCAGTAGACGAGTTCAGATGATCTATGAATACGAAAATATAGAAGAAATTCATCAGTCAACTATTCTATTCAATGTGAAATAGAAAAAAAAATTAATTTAACAAATTATATCATATCATCTCTGTTAAAACTAATCTAAATTCTATACTGCTTAACTTTTAATCTTAATTAATTCGATTTCTCGTCACAACCATTAAAATATCCTAAATTCACCATCAATATAATATAATTGATAATATTTTCATTTTGTATAAACATAATCATATTTTCGATAACTTTCCTCTTACTTAATTTAATTACGATTTTCAAATAATTAACAACTATTTAATTCATTCATTTTAATCAGTCCTTAATAATTACGAAATTCATCTTTATATCAAATCACTTAATTTACTAATACTCATTTCAATTTTTTTTTTACTTAAGCAAATAATCAAATGAATACTCAATATTTCCTAACTAGCTTAAATTCTTTAGTAAATATCATTTAAATCCCACAATAAATTTATCCATACCAACGACCGTTAATCCTTAAAATCAATCTTCAACATAATATATATCTAATTAATTAAATCCTTCAATCTTAACAATAAAACCTCTGTAATTAATTGAATTTAACGATAATCACAATTAATCTATAATAAATCTAAATTCTTCATCAATTTATTATTTATCAATATCCACCATTAATTAAAATTCCTTAATCAATTATTTTAACTAATTCTCATAATTAATTAAATCAACTACAATAAAACATATTACTCCATACTAAAAGTAATAAATCATAACCAAATCATTAACTTATTTATTTTATCAAATTCCCTAATTAATCAATCAACCACATAGCTAATTAATCAATCAAAAAAATACTAAAATCAACCAATAATCAATATTCTATAATTAAATTAACCTCCTTGATAAAATTATTCTAACAATATACTTATAACCAAATAATTAAAATCCTACAATTAATCAATCACCACAATCATCCAATTTAACCAATTAATTACTAAAATTATCCCTAAAATAATAAAATACTTCAATATATATATTTAACCAAATAATTAATTAACCCATAAATAATGAAATTAATCAATCAAAAATTTAAAAAATTAACTAAATATATATTGGGATTAAAATTAATACCCAATATTTATCACAGTCCCAAAATTTAATTATCCGGAGATTGAAGGAGGAGACGGTGGCTTGCTTAGATCGGCGTGGAGGAGGAGGTAGCGGTGCTGCTGCTGGAACGAGCGCGCGACAGTGGCCCGCTTGCTGCGGTGGCTGGAGACAAGGCAAGCGGAGGAGGAAGAGAGCAGCTGCTCGTCCGAGCTCGCTCGCGTGAAGAAGAAGACGGAGCTGCTGTAGCGTTGCTGGCACAACGCAGTTGAAGGAGGAGACAGATGCTCGAGGCGGTGCGACACTCTAAAATCGCTGGGCTTATGGCGGCGCGAAGCAGAGGAGAAAGGAACGAGCGGCTGTTGCTGCCGCCGATGGCACTGCTACTGTCGTTGGTGGCTGCTGGTACGGTGAGGGAGAGAGAGAGAGAGAGACGGTGAGGGGAGAGAGAAAATGGAAAGAAGAAGAAGAAGAAGATAAGGTTAAAGAAAGAAGAGAGAATAATAATGCAAGAAGAAGAGAAAGGAAAGAAAAAAAAAGGAAAAAAGAAAAAAGAAAAATGATGTAAATTTAAATTTCTAGAATGCACTACACCATTCTAGTTCCATTAGAATTGATTTGGTCCGATTGAATAAATCGATTTGATTTTGATCAATTTTTGATAAAATCAAATGGGTTTATAGGTCTGATTAATTTTTACGTGGCTTAAATTTACTGGCCAAAATTTTAAAACTAAAATTTAAATGGATATTTTTTGAAATTAAAATTTTTGGGTATTTCAGAAAATTTAAGAATTAAAGTAATAAAATTCTAAATCAAATGAGTTTAAATAATAAAAATATGAAATGATCAAAAAGGGCATCTAGACTACTAGCTTAATCAAGGTAACTAAAAGGGATAAAAGGAAAATTTTATTCTTATAAGTGACAGCTTAATATTTGCACAACACAATATATAATTCATCCTTCTAAATTATGAAAATAAGTGTACTGAAGAAGGAATCATCTTTTCACCTATTCATATTTTCAGTTTAAACGTAACTTTCTCATTTTATTTTTTTCTTTCCATTATTTGTTAGAAGATAACAAATAATTTAATCTCTAATTAATAAAAAGGAGATACGTGTATTTAAGAAGATATTATATTTTCACTGATTCACACTTTCATTTCAAATTTTATTTTCTCCCTTTCACATTTTCGAGTTAATTTCTTCATTTCATATTTTTCTTTCAATCAATCTAGCAATTGTTACAAAATCAGTCATCATAAAATACCAAGTGAATCATTCTCTAAATTAAGAAAAGAGAAGACAAGTGTATTAGAGAAAATATCATTTTTTTTATTCTGTTTCATTTTCAAACTTAGTTTTCCCATTTCATTTATTTCTCTATAAATATCCTTCTTTCCTAAGATTATTTACCATAAAATATTAGAAATATACAAGTGTTCTAAGGAGGGATTAAACCAACAAGTGATAGGAAAGAAGAG
>CANUEX010181340.1:0-34754 GCA_948099535.1 Jatropha multifida | reverse complement strand
GCTGTTGTATGTCACGTGCTTGTGAAGTATGTCATTTATTATATTGTGAAAGCATACTGCTTGAATGTATGGATTTGCATTGTTTATTATTATTCACTGAGTTTAGTGAAACTCACCCCCCTTCCATAAATATTTTTCAGGAAATAAGGATACTGTTGGTCCACAAGACTCTGCTTCCTTCTTCGCAGAGGATTGATCATGTTAGTATAAACTTTCTAATAATATTTAGAATACTCCGCACATTTTATTTTACTCCGCAGTTAGGATGCTTAAATAAATATTTGTTTGTAATAGAATTATCATGTGATTATAAATAAATTGTGGAGTGTAAATGACTATTTGGGAGACTGTATAATAGGAACAGTTAGAACATATTATGACAAATAAATATTTGTATGAGAAAATATTTTATTATATGGATATGGGCCCGAGCTGCGAATAGTACTTAATACTAATGCTGGATCAAAAATTATTAACTCTGATTGTCTTATGAAAAATGTCATAATATGGGCTTACTATTCTGATAGTCAATGAAAATAGGGATGGATTGTGATAGTTTAGGCTTACTACGGGCCTCGGGTACCTTAAGCTTACCTAGGTCCTAGTGCCGGTCCGGCCCACGGTTTTGGGTCGTGACATTAAGGAGCTTTTAATTTATTTATTTTTATTTATTTCATAGTTTTTTTAGAACTTTTTGTTAAATTCTTTTTTTCTTATTATTTATTTATGCTATAAATTAAAAAATTAATAAATATGAATAATAAAATGTCTCAAGTTCGAGTCCTTTTCCCCACAATTATTTTCTAATTTAATGAATTGAAAATATAGCTAATTCTATTATGTAGGCCGAAGTATTATTCCTTGTTTTGGCCTTCCAATGAATTAAAAGGAAAAATTTTTTGCAGGATGACTAAAAAATTATGTATTAACACAGCCACAATGCTGAATATTAAAATACATTTATATAACAGAAGAACGAATATTCAACAAAAGGGATTTGGTATCATTTAATGGAAAAACATATATTACCAGACGAGGTCTGATGTGGACATGTTTGATTTATAACGTCTGCCTCAATGAAAATTTTAAGAGCCTGTCTGAAATAAATAAATTCTATAAAATTTTATGAAATTTATTTAAAAATTTAAAATTTTGTGTTTGAAATGAAAAAAAATATTAAATTCTATGAATTGAATTCCGTGAAATTATATTAATTTAGTTCAAATCCTATTAAAATTATTAGAATTTACAAATAAATTTCACATATTAATCCACTAAGATTTATATTAACTAAATTGCCCGTTCACTTAAATATTATTGATTAAACTGCCCTTATTTATTTTTTTCAATATTTTTTTTAAGAATATAAAGTTGCTATTGTATATGACTAATCTAAATGGATTTTTAATTTTGAATATATTTTAATCTATTAAAAAAATAAAAATCAAACATTTGCAATGATATGAAATTTAAAATTTTAAAATTTAATTAATTAATTATGGTAGAATATGAGTGATTTATTTATATTAGTATTTTTGTTAAATTATTATGTCAAAGTTATTTTAGAAAATAAAAATAAATAAATTTTCATCAAAGAATTATTTCAAACATAATTTTGTGAAATTTAATTAAATTTCTTATTTTAAATTATAGCATACCAAACATGATAAATTCCTTTGTAAATGAATTCTACTATAAATGAATTATATAATCATGGTTTATTTTTTCAAATGGTATTTAAATTGACAAAATTCCGATTTAAGTGAATCCTACTTTTTTTTTTTTATAATTTAGTATCTATCTTATATAAAATTTAATAGATTCAAACAATCTTTTACATTTTTTGATTTGCACATATTAGATTTCGACAATCTCACCTTATAGCTAAAATTCGCTCAAAGCTATAATGTGGCTCTTCTGATTTAATCGTGTGTTGATTAATTATTTTTATTTTTAAATACAAATTTAGATGAGAAATAATTAAAACCTAAAAACTATTTAGCTTTGAATGTTTTTTATTTTAAAAAAAAGGGAATATATCTCAATTTAGGCTCTAAACTTGAAATTTTAGAAGAAAAAAAACGTCACATTTGATCTTTTAGCTAAATAACATCAGAATTTATACCAAACGGTCTAATTTCAACCTGGTTTTGAGGAAATCGAAGCGTATGAACTTAAATCAACGTTAAGAGTAATTGGATTGTGAAATTAAGAATTATTGAGTTCTCATTAACAACATCCATTCAGAGTTTACCCATTTTGGAGTTTACAGCCAACGAAAATAAATTTTGATAGACCATTGTAATAATATTTTGACCGACTAAAACTCAGTTGAAGATTATGTGCAGATGAGACCTATCGATTGGAGGGAAGGATGACTTTAGCATTTTGACATTTTTAAATGCGTATGATTTTTTTGTAAATGAGGGTAGATACTGTGTTTCCCTGATATGCTTTGTTGCCAAAGGTGCACTTTCATTGTTCAATAATAGGTGTTGAAATTGAAAATAAAATAAAGAACGTTGACAAAAAGGAATATCGAATCATAAAGTTTTGGATTTGGTTCCCAGCAAGAAAAATGAGTCTCCTGAAGGCTAAAATTATGAGCTCAATGGAAAATTAGGTGACCTAAAAGTGAGATGAAAGAATCTGTAATCTAATGTTAAATTGAGATTGTAGTGATTCTAACATTAAAGGAATTGAAATTAGGGATGGAGAAACATCGAGGAAATAATAATAAAAGAAAAGGGAACTTTTAGTTTCATTTCATAATCTGCTGCTGTCCATGAGAAGTTACGAGCCAACTCAAATATGGCTTAGTCATCAAAATTACTCGCAGGGTTGATCATTATTTTTTGGGTCATAGCTAAAAGTCACAAAGTATTCTAAAAAATATTGGGAGGCTCTGCTTGCTGGAGGTGAATGAAGGAAATAGACGTTTGATGAGACTATAGAGAATTTTGGCATACTAAAATACAAAAAGATCCAAGAATTTATTAGTATTATTTTGGATGTATGTTTTTTATTTTAATCACATCCAATAAGTCAATTAAAAGAGAACCTTTGGGTTTTGTTTGTTTTGACAAGAAAGACCATAGGATTGGCAGCCAATTACATAACCATAATAAGTTCAGCAAATAATTGCTGCACAAAACTTTCAAATTAGAAGTCATCATTCAGCCATATCAGGATCAACAAACTGACGGTTAATCCACGGCGCACTCTCACAGCATTGCAAAGAAACAAAACGATGGCAATTAGACTGCTCATCAGGTTCCTCTATAAAAGCTATGCTTCCTTAAACGATCTCAAGCACCAAACACAAAATCCTGAGCTTAATTATCATCTGATCATGGCCTCAAATTCTACAATCTCAATTTCAACCCTCTTATCACTAATTTTAACACTACTTGTGGGTTCTGATGCAGCTGGAATAGCAATCTATTGGGGTCAAAATGGAAACGAAGGCACCTTAGCAGAGACTTGCGCGACAGGGAACTACGATTTTGTAAACATTGCATTTCTACCCACATTTGGCAATGGCCAAACTCCTATAATCGATTTGTCAGGCCATTGCGATCCGTACAGCAATGGCTGCACAGGTTTAAGTTCTGATATAAAATCATGTCAAGCTAAAGGTATCAAGATAATGCTGTCTATTGGTGGAGGAGCGGGGAGTTATTATCTTGCATCAACTCAGGATGCTAAACAAGTTGCTGCTTATCTTTGGAATAACTTTTTAGGCGGTCATTCTTCGTCTCGGCCTCTCGGTCCAGCTGTTTTGGATGGAATTGATTTTGACATTGAAGGAGGTACTAACCAACATTGGGATGATCTCGCGAGATTTCTTAAAGCTTATAGCAAGAAAGGTAAGGAAGTGTACTTAACCGCGGCTCCTCAATGCCCATTCCCTGATGCTTGGGTAGGGAATGCGCTTAAAACAGGTCTTTTTGACTATGTTTGGGTTCAGTTTTATAATAATCCTCCATGTCAGTATTCTTCTGGGAGTATTACTAACCTTGAAGAGGCATGGAAGCAATGGGTTTCGAGTATTCCTGCGAATAAGATTTTCTTGGGGTTGCCTGCTGCTCCTGATGCTGCCGGAAGTGGGTTTATCCCTGTAGAAGATCTTACTTCTCAAGTTCTTCCTGCAATTAAGGGTTCTGATAAGTATGGAGGTGTTATGCTTTGGTCTAAATATTATGATGATGAAACTGGTTATAGCAAGGCCATTAAGAGCTCTGTCTAATTACATTTTTCTTTACAAATTCCCTTTTATGGGATGGGAGCTTAGATATTGATATGTATTTCTGCTTGTACTAATACACCTTGTCTAAATAAATATAATACTGTGTTCTCTAGACTGTGTTAAATAAGTTAAAAGAAAAAAAATTGAATAGAGGACTTTGCGTGGTATATTATTACCAAAAAAAAAATATTTGGATCTCTCAATTTCTAGTCTTCTCGAGTTGATTATGTCTTTTGGATATTGCTTCAAGGAAAAGAAAAAGAAAAAGAAAAGAAGAGTACAAAAGATCAAATAGAATTCTCTCCCTTTTGGTTCAGCCAATCAGAGCACAAACAGCATCGACATTAGAAAAAAAAAAAATCTAAATTAGTTTTCTTTTCCAAGTAAGAGAACTCATGGAAGTAAGATTAACATCATAAATTTAAAAGGGAATTACTACTTAATTAAAACACTTGGAAATTAGAAACCAAACACCAAAAGCTACATGTAATTGAAAATCTAACCATCTTTCTTCTTCTTCTTCTTCTTCTTCAATGTTAACCCAATAATTACATCATTTTCAGCCCCTAAATGGCCGTGGCAGCAAAGCCCTTAAATGGCATCACGGTAAGCCTCAAGATTCTCACCCGTCAACCTACAAATCCTCCAATCAGGCAAAACCTTAGCCCCCATTTCTTCATAAAACTTGATAGCATTCACATTCCAGTCAAGCACAACCCATTCGACTCTCCCATACCCCATTTTAACCGCCTGTCCCGCCACCGCCGACAGCAACATCCTCCCCAGACCTTTCCTTCTATAACACTCTC
Organism: Jatropha multifida; assembly: GCA_948099535.1. Lineage (NCBI taxonomy): Eukaryota > Viridiplantae > Streptophyta > Magnoliopsida > Malpighiales > Euphorbiaceae > Jatropha > Jatropha multifida. The sequence continues at coordinate 29,696 of CANUEX010181340.1, read as the reverse complement.
TAACAAACAGATCCTCCACATAAAACCCTGGCTTTCCTAAAAAGGTCGAGTAATTAGGGAAAAACAGAACAAATCCAGCAACCACAACATCATCGCTTCCATTTTTGAAAGTTTCGGTTTCTGGATCATTAATCGGATGATCAAGTTGAATAATACGATCAATGGGCATGAAATGAGGGGAAATGATTTTAGGGAGAGGGTTAGAGGAAACTTCTAGAAGGAAAATAGTGAAAGAATGAAATGGTGCAGAGGTAAAGAGAGTGGCGGAGAGAGAAGATTCAGTGGCGGAGAAGAGATGAGTCAGCCGCTCGAATACCGCCATTTGGTGGATAAGCTTGTGGATGTGAGGGACGTCGGCCGGCGTAGCAAGCCGGATCCTAGAGAAGAGTGGGTGACCCACGGGGGTAGAATCAGAGTCTGGAAGACCGGTAGGAGCCGATGGCGCAGGAGTCGGCGGAGGAGGTGGTGCAGCTGCTGCCATTTTGTTGGAGACGTGGAAAATGGGGAATTTTCTAGAGAAGTGAGAAGGGTTTGGATTGTGCTGGAGTGGGTGGTTTCTTCTTCTTCTTCTTATAGTTGGTTGGGTCGGTCCAAGCGGCCGAAGGGGGTACTGGTGGGGATTGCAGGGGAAGGTAGGGTAATTTTGTCAATTTGAATATATTGCTCGTGCTAAGCCTTCTTAGCCCAACAAATTTAATGGGCCATGAATGCTATTGCAGATGATGATATATTATATAGACTCGTGCACTCAAACTAATTTTATGGCCAATTTCAATTCAATCGGTTTGGTCATTTTAAAAGATTTTTAGGTATCTTGTTCATTTTCTCACTTACAGATCAAGAGGTGTTACTGATTCAGCTGATTTCATTCTTTTAACTGATTGAGAAGGAGTTTGCAAATTGACAAAACTCTGAAGACGAATTTTTCATCTCTAAGGAAATGCTCTGAATCACTTGTTAGCATAATTTTCAATTTTCCTTCTAGAGTTCGACTCTTACATGAAGTTTTTATTTTTGTAATTCAAAATTCACATTTTATGCAAGTGCAACTAGAACTCAAAACTATGCCTATGGTAATGAAATATTGGATGATTGCCTTGTCTCTGCATATTTAACGACCTACGTTCCTCAGCAACACTTGACCCGCAAACAAGAACGCCCACATCAACATAACCCCAACATTTGGACACCACTGCTAAAATATCTGCAATATTACGAACAAAAAGTAAACTCATAAAATCAAGAATCTGTTCTTATATGCTCAAGATAGAAGCTTAATTTAGACATTTCAAGAGCGTTTACCTTTGAAATTTGGCCTTGATCCATACTGAATGGTCATAAAATTTGCCAGCTTTCCTCGGCTTGCATCCTCAAGTTGTATATTTTTATCATAACATAGTGACCGGCCATCATCTTCCTTATGAGCAGTTGAATATGTTCTTGCATAAATATGCCATAAACCAACAATTATACCCCCAAAAGTTACAACACTCATAACCATGCTTGTCAGAAATAGAAGCCCAGAATACCATCCTAAGGGAATGATCGAGGGTTTTATATAAAATGTATTTACCAAACTCTCTAACACAACAAAGCCAATTGTAGTTAAGATGACACATAATCCTGACCATATCTTGTGTCCAATAAGACTGGATATATCACATCTACTTCTAATTATTGGGGCGCCATTTTGGTAGACAAAAGCACTTGATTTTGAAGCGATATCACCTTCTTTCTGCAAATTAAACAATTGTAGGTGAGAGAAAAGCACCAGGCGTGGATGTTACTTATTTCCTAAACTGAGGAAGTGAACTTAATACGGCGATCACAGTTCAGTTTTAAATAGAAACGAACTGGTTAAACTTAACACTAAATCGTGGTCAATATTTTTGGTTTCAAACCATAATTAGAATTGCGTACTTAAAGTTGAATTTTTTTTAAACCAGAATAACGAGTCGTTTTGATATAAAACTAACGGTTTTGGTTTAAAATCGTGAAAACTAGGTTCTTAAAGAAAATTCCAATTCATTTTTTTTGTTTTATTATAATTTTTGAAATTATCTTTAAGAGTTTTTATTAAATTGATTTAGTTTTTTCAAATAGTAATATTTATTATTAGTTTTTATTCAACATACAAATCTAAAACAAAATTTTTAAAATTTGAAATGAATTATTTAATTTTGATTTGAAACCATAACAACATCAAAATCGGTAGTTTTAAAACCATTTTAGAGCTGCCTAAAAATGGTTCGATTTCCATTCCATCGTTTTTAGAAAATCGAAATCAACGGTTTTAAAATTGAAACTAGCAGTTCTGAAATTATAGTCACGCCTATAATAATATGATAAATAAAAACTGTGAGATCCGTGATACTACTTTACTGGTAAAAATAAAAAAAGAGAAGAGAATTGAAATTATGAAAAAAAGAAAATTACCAACAGAGGTTCCGATTCACGGGTGACGTGAATAATAATCTCAAGATTTAGCTCATCGCACAGTGATGTGGGAGATAATGAACCGATGTCGATCATAGATAGTAAAGCAATTTCATTTGATCTTTTGGTCGCCCAAATTATCAAAACATGCGTTGGTACACAAGCTTTGTTTTGCTTAATATGGTGGAGAATGTCACTTAATATAGCCAAGAATGGTGAAATCCCAATACCACCAGCCACCAAAACAAGATTTTCGTACCTATAAAACAAAGTAAAAATGGAATCTAGTCGTCTAAATTAACCTATAATGAAAAACATAAATTATATTAGTATATATGATTGTATTAGAGCGAGCATATATACTAACATCAAGTGATATGATATTGCATGGCCATAAGGTCCTTCAATGGAAGCTGTAATTTTAGAATTAGAATGATTGAAGAAGATATGTTCCTTTAGTTTCATTGTCCATCCTCCACAAACTTTATGAGAAGTGAAAAATGAGATTCTCCATCTCTAGGACTTGATGAAACACTGAAAGGATGCCATTGTAGCCAAGATATTTCATTCACTTTGAGGAAAACGAAACTAAGGGTATTGTAGTGAAGATCTGCAAAAGTTAATGAAGGTCATAATTAGATCAATTACTTCCAAAAATTGTTGAAATATATATAATTATTCAATTACTTTTAGACTTTGAAATGACGAATTTTATGGTTCCACAAGGAAGATATGTTGCTGAAATTATGTCGACTGTCTTTCTTGATTGCAAAAATCTGAGAAAACGATCGAGCATGAAAAGAAATATTCCTCCGGCTGCTATACCAAAGAAATTATCACTTGTATGTAGAGCCATGAAGATAAGAAAGATGGGATAGAGTTGATGAACATAAAAGAAGAGCTCAAAGCTCTTATTCCTCACTGGATATAGTGCTGTTATCCACATCAGGAAGCCAACCATAAGGCTTATAACTCCAGCAAGATTGGCAATATCGTTATTTTCCCACTCTAATATCTGAAAATGACTTTAATTTCGTAAAGATGACAACACAACTTTGATCCTTACAAGTATGTTTATTGGTAGAATAAAAAATCTTTATGCTTTATAGCCTGAGAGTGGATTAATGAATTAATGAATTAATGAAGACCTACCTTGGTCAGGAGACAGTCCTCTCTTGCCCATGCAATCTCATAAAAAAGGCCATGAAAGGTGAACATCAACATTGTGAGATGTCCAAGCCATACGTGATACTTTACAGCATGCTCGAAAGGTATATTGATGAGTTGGAGAAGAAATGATCCTCTTGCAACTGGAATGAACAAAAATGCCAAGCAAAATATTCCAATTGAACCAAAGCTTAATCCCGTCAATTCTAGCAGCAATGAACTGAAAATGCAAAATCCAATATTATTGCCTGATTTCAGCCAAAAAAGATGGATAAAAAATTGAAGGACTAAAATGCAATTTACAAAAGAAAGAAAGTTAGTTATTGACCGGTAGTTAGCCTGGAAGTTCTCTTAATTATAAATTGTCAACATGCATTAGTATCTATATGCATAGTAATAAGTGAGAAATAAAAATAAAAGCTATTGAGGAGTTGGAAGCAATGTACATTTTCTGCTGTTGATGTGTAAATTGAGAGTCTTCTGCCACCTTAAGATTACGCATTGTATGAGCATAAACAGCCCAAATGATATAAACGATAAAGACGAGTATCCCAATAGCCTCACCACCACAGACCACTCCTAATGGCCCGTCCACCACCACCGGAAATGTCCATAACTTGTATCCTGGAATTCCCCTTCCTTTCTTCTTCCTACATAAATCACAGTTCTATTTAAAAAAAAAACTTCAATTTCTGTAACTCAAGAAGTTGTTTCATAAACTTCTTACGAAGTCAGATAATTATAGCAATCAACCAAGCTAGATTTTACGCTTCCCAGGAACAAGTTTGAGTTACAAATGGAATATTATCTCACTGTAAAAATAGTACCATTTGAATTTCTCTTCGTAGCTAGAGATAATAAGGTATGGTGCAGAAAGAAATGTGATAACAAGAATTGGTCCGCTAAATACAAGAAACATGCCTCCTGCAATTAACAAATCATAATTTTTTAAGAAAACGAAAGGAAACATTTAATAAAATTAATTAAAGGAATTAATTAGGGCTGGCAACGAGTTAAAACATGTGCTCGAAACAATTCTAAGTCGTTCACAGGCTTGAACTCATTCGTTCGAGTTTTTTTTCGAGCTGAATTTTAAATTGCATATGAGCAGCTTGACTCAGTTTCTGACTAACCTGAAATGCCAAGAAAAGATGAATCGGTTAAACTGGTCCATTTCTTGACTAGTTCAGCGATAGAGTTCAATGGATACAAAAAAATAAGAGAAACCCAAAACATGAAAACCAACCACATTAGTATCTTGAGTAGCCATTTTATCAAGACTACAACACAATGTAATGTGTGATTGACTCTATCCTTTCTCAAAGCAATAAGAAGAGGCACCTCTTCATCTTCATCAAACAACAAGTGTATATATATACATATAGAGGGAGAGAGAGAGAGAGAGACTGATACCAAGCACTTGCTACTCAATTAATTATGAAGCAATAATAGTTAACAGTACATATTTGGACTTTAAGTGATAAAAGAATGAGTTATAAATGTCATATGCTTATTATATCACATTACAAGTAATTATATTTTAGAAGATACCATTTAATTGTTTTTTTAAGGAAAAATAAGATAATTGCTGAAAAATGGGGATTGAAATTCAAATTTTCACACTAAACTAGGAATAATATTCAAATTTTCATTTGATTTATTAAGACGACAGGCTCAAGAATGGAATCGCATTAATTTTTTTCATTTTTCATTTTTATTTTTATTTCTTTTTCCTTCTACCTCTTTTTCATCATTTGAGCTAACTGAAGGCTGGTGGAGTTGCTACAAGGGAAAAAAAAGGATAATTATAATCTTAGTAAATGGAAAATATTATCAATTAGATGTATGAATTTTTTAAAATTTGCATTTTTATATCTCAATCTGATTTGATTACTGAAAACATGACTATGTAATGTGGGATTTATTTTTCCAATGTGGCAGACGACATGGTATAGAAGAGCTCCAAATCAGCTTATCATGTGAAGTTCATATGCACATGATTAAATTTAAACTTATAAAACTTGAACCAGTCTCAAACCATTTCTCTTCAAATTGAAATTATCTGAAAATTTTTTAAAAGAATGGTAGAGTTTAGGTATAAAACTATCAACAAGCTAATAAAATACAATTTCAATTACTACCATTTACTCCATCTCTCTCTCCTTTTTCTTTTTCAAACCTCCTACTCTAACTCCTTTCTTTTTCCTCTTGCATAGTTCTTTTACCCCTTCTTTTACTGCTCTCTATTGTGAAATTATGTAAAAATGATGAAAATACTTCATTAAAAAAATTACTGAACCAACTTGCCAGCTAAGCAAAGTTGTTACAACGGAAAAACAGCTAATCTATTTTTTTGACGCCAATAACAACTCTATTAGCGTTAGAGTTTTCTTCTTTTGAGTTTCTGGCTTCTTCTATATATGTCCAACAGTCCCAGCTTGTCTACGAGTTGACGAAATAAAGTAGCTGGAAGCACTGTGGTAAAATATCTGCATTTTGAGAGGCAGAAGTAACGGGGAGGAATTTAATTAAACTTTGTTGGACTTTTTCGTAAATCAAGTGACAATCGATTTCAATGTGCTTGGTTCGTTCATGTATGTTGGATGGGCAGCAATTTGAAGAGCAGATTTATTTTCACAGAAGAGCACTGCAGGTTGGCTATGAGAAACATGAAAATTCGTTAAGAGAAAATGAAGCCATTGGATTTCATAAGTGATGGAGGCAAGTGCTCTATATTCCGCCTCAGAGGGTGAGCGCAAAGCTATTGATTGCTTTTTAGCTTTCTGGCTAACTAATGAATCTCCAAGGTACACAAATACCTAGTAATCGAGCAACTAGCCCAGTCGGAATCGCTAAAAGCCTTACGTTGAAAAGAAGAAGAGGCTGAAAAAAATAACTAAACTCATGGGGCAGCTTTAATGTAGTGAAGGACACAGATGGATCAACTATAAATGAAGAGATGTAGACCTATCAAGAAACTAACTCAATTGCTGCACAGCAAAAGAGATGTCAGGCCTGGTAGATGTGAGATAAAGCAAGCGTCCAACCAATCTTTGATATGCAGAAACATCAAATAATTGCTCGCCATGCATAGAGTTAAGTTTACATTTGGAATCCATTGGAGTTTTTACTAGTTTTGAAGCAAGAAAACCAGAATCAGACAAGATATGCAAGGCATAATTGCGTTGAGAGAGAGTGATACCATTCTGAGAGCGAGCCACTTCCAACCCAGAAAAAATTTTAAGGGACCTAAGTCCTTAATCTTAAATTGAGTATCAAGAAGGTTTTAACATGTTGTATCTCAATTATGCTTGTGCCCGCCAATATGATATCATCGACGTAAACAAAAAGGACAATTATATAAGTTGGAGTGGGATTAACAAATAAGGAATAGTCACTTTGGGACTGCTTGCAGCCAAGAGAAATCAAAGTCTGTGACAGTTTAGAATACCATTGGCGACTAGCTTGTTTCAAGCCATAAAGCGACTTTCGCAAACGGCAAACTTGATTAGGCTTAGAAATAAAAAATCCTTGATGCAAATCCATGTAACCTCCTCATGAAGATCACCATGGAAAAAGGCATTGTTTACATCGAGTTGATGTAAATACCAATTAGAAGAGGCAACAATGGCAAGTAGAAGTCTCACGGTAGTGATCTTTGCAACAAGAGAGAATGTACCAAAGAAATCAACTCCCTTGGTTTGTTTGAACTCCTTAACTACTAGGTGTGCTTTGTACTTCTCAATGGTATCATCAGCCTCATATTTCACCTTGAAAACCCATTTATAGCCGATAGTGTGTTTGCCTTGAGGTAAGTTTTCCCCAACCCATTCTTCAGCTCATTTCAAAATACTTCAATTGGTATACGCAAAAAATAGACCACATGTATTATTTTGTTCTAAGGCAAAAATCTCTTCCTGCATAGCTTTTCTCCAGCAATCATGTTTTACAACTTGAGCATATGATTTTGCTTCAGGAACAACAGTAATGGATAAAGAAAAAGCCTTATGGGAAGGGGACAGGTTAGCATAAGATAAAATAGAGAAAAGTGGACACAAAGTACCTGAAGATGATGGAGTAGTTGACGTGGAAGCAAGCGTGCAATGATAATCTTGGAGATATTGAGGCATTTTTTTAATTCTTGTAGACTTGCTAAGTTGAGGAGGGACAGAAGCTTGGCGAGAACTTGTAATAGGAACAATAAAGGTAGAAAAAGGGGAAGAAATTGTTGACATTTGGTTTGAAGGAGAGAAGGGAGAGGGAACAGCAGCATGTGAAGTAGAAATAGGTGAGATTGGTCGTGTAAAGACATCAAAAGATTCAATGGATGTGTCTTGTGGTAGAGAAATGGAAGGGACATCAGCAGGATATTGAAAAGGAAATATATATTCATAAAATTGAACATTTTGAGAGAAAAAAATGGATCTGGTTTTTAAGTCAAGTATGAGAAAGCCTTTTGTGCCTGTTTTGAATCCAATAAAAATAAATTTACAAGCACGAGGATCAAACTTAGGTCGATGAGCAAAAAGGGTAGAAGCAAAATATAAACACCCAAATACTTCCAAATCTATAAAGGAAGGGTGTATTATAAAGTGTCTCATATGGTGTCCTATTTTGTAGTAATGGTGAGGGAAGTCAGTTAATGACATGGACAACATGTGAAATGGTATAGAACTAGTACATAAATAAGGGGGCAAATGGGACTAGAATAAGAAAGAACATGCAACAGCAAGGAGATGATGATGTTTGCATTCCACTAACCCATTTTGTTGTGGGGTTTCTACGCAAGAAGTTTGATGTAAAGTTCCTTTGGCTGCATAAAAAATTGGCATTTGAAATTCCATTCCATTATCGCTATGAATGGTTTTAATTTTAGTCGAAACTGAGTTTCAATCAAATGGAAAAATGACTAGAATTTCCCCAGTTTGAGACTTGTGTTTCATTAAGAAAATCCATGTAAGCGTGTATGGTCATCAACAACAATAAGGAAAAACCTATGTCCATGAACTGAAGGAATAGCAAACGGACCCCAGATATCAATATGCACAAGTTCAAATGCTGCATTAGAATGAGATTCACTAACAAGAAAAGGTAAATGTTTTTATTTAGCAAAATGGCAAACATCACAATTATCCTTTTTAGGAAGTACAGAAAAATCAGAAAGTACATATTGTATTGCCTTAAGTCTAGGATAAGGGGGATGACCCACCCTAAAATGCCATTTATCAAATCTGTCTTGAACATTAAGGAAGAAGCAAGAAGCATAGTGAGAAGAACGAGAAGCAGAATTAAGCATTGCATACAAGCCTTCAAACGAGTCAGCTATACCAATCATCTTCTTGGTTGTTTGATCCTGGATGAAACAAAAAGAATAGTGAAAGTGAAATGAAATTTTGTCAGCAATAGTAGCATGTTTAATGCTTAAAAGGTTGTATTTAAATGTAGGAAAATAGAGAACATTGGTAAATACAAGTTCAGGAGAAACAACAACAGTGCCAGAAATATTGGTTTGTAATGTGGAACCATCGGGCAAAGTAACAAAAATTGAAGGTATGTGCTTATAAGTTTTGAAATGGTGTAGAGAGTGGGTGATGTGATATGTAGCTCCAGTATCGAGAATCCATGGAGACTTCAGATTTGAATAAGATAAAATGAGATGAGTACCTTGTGGAGAATTAAAGGAAGATGCCAAATTGGTTGTAGCTGGAACTGAAGCTGTATTAGAGTTAGAAGCAATAGTTGATGCTTGAGTTATTGGAAGTGTCTGCAATTGAGTGGACTGCAACAAAGAAATAAGGTGTTAACATTGCTCTGAAGTTAAAGAAACTCCAAAATTAACATTGCCGCCACCATTAGAATTTGGCAAAGAAATAACTTGCTCTTGCTCTGAATTATCTATCTGAGTAAAATTAGCTGCTACTGCATCATATCCTTTAGGATTAGAACTATATGAATATCAAGGCAGATAGTCATGCTTCTTGTAACACGTTTCTACTATGTGCTTTCTCCTTCCATAAAATGTGTAAAAACGTGTATCTTCACGCGTATTAGAAAAGCTTCTAGGTTGAGCAGAATGGTACTGTGGCCGGGTTCTATTATGATCATATCTCACAGCCTTATTAATAAGCACTTTAGGTTCAACATGCATACTAAAAGGGAAAAGTTGCCTTTCTTGTTGAATTACCAAAGAAAAGGCTCTATTGATAATAGGCAAAGGATCTAGCATCATAATCTGACTCTTTGCAGTTCCATATTGATCATTCAGTCCCTTTAAAGAAGTCTTATAACATAATCAGCCTTTTGATATTGCCTTATTTTTTAAGAGCTCCACAAGCACATGGAGTTTCACAAGAACAAGAAGGCAGAGGCTTGAAATTCAATAACTCATCCCAAAGAATTTGACGTTCTGTAAAATACTCAATAACACTCTTCTCACCTTGCTTCAGCATATAAATTTCCTCTTGCAATTCTGAGATACGAAACACATCTCCTTGTGAGAATCTTTCGTTCAAAGCTTGCCAAACATCCACTCCTTTATCAATCCATAATATGCTCTACATAATTGATGGAGATAGCGAGTGAATTATCCATGAGAGAACCATGGATAATTACAAAAAGGATACATTAGATCCACAATAGATGGAATTGTTAAAGAACCATCGATGAACTTCAATTTATTCTTAGAAATCAGTGACATCTTCATAGATCTTGACCATGACTAATAGTTTGTTCCATTCAAAGGAGGAGAAACTAATACCAGCACCGGATTTTCATTTGGATGAAGGAAATATGGACTAGAAGAATCAACAGCCATTGTTAAGAAATTACAAAAGAAAAAGAAAGAAGAAGAAAGAAAAAGAACGAAGAAGAAGAAAACAAAATCGGTTAAGAGATTTAGATTGCTCTGATACCATGTGAAATTATGTAAAAATGATGAAAATACTTCATTAAAATATTAATGAAGGTTACAATATGGTTTATATACACTCTAGATTATAAATATCTAACTAGTAACCAACTTGCTAGCTAAGCAAAGTTGTTGTAGCAGAAAAACAGCTAATCTATTTTTTTACGTCAATAACAACTCTATTAGCATTATTAGAGTTTTCTTCCTCTGAGTTTCTGGTATCTTCTAGATGATCCAAGATCTATATCTCCCTTTTTTTTTTCCAACCTCATAATTTCTCTAACTTCTTTCTTGTTCTTCTCTCATAGTTCTTTTACCCCTTCTTTAGGTCTCTCTATAACAAGGCCATGCCCTATTAATCCAACCTATCCCACGCGCTCTGCCCAAAGGCATTATGATATAATGGGGGTAAAACTATCGTGGGAATTGAATCACAAAACCGAACCAAAGCATTTCGTTTTGGTTTGATAAATTATTTAAGGGATGTCAGGTTATCCAATTTCAATCGAATTTGTTATTTGATTCGAGTTGGTTTCGCAGAAATTCTTCGGTTAGATTTAAAAATGAATAGACATGATTAGTTCGATCAATTTGAGTCAAATCGTCAATATTCATTAAGTGAATGCAATTTTTGAATAGGCATAAATTAACTGGAGAATAAGTCTCACCCTTTTCACTATCTCCCTCCCAAAAAAAAGAAAAATAATAATAATAATAATAATTAAATGCAACTCAATGAGTTAGTGGATATATTGATTGTGTAATGTAAGAATATTTGGCAATAAATTTCGTAGTATCTGTATATATAATAGTTGCTTGATCAAGATTAATTAACTTATCATTTGTCAATGCTATCATTTTTGTACTTTGGCCATCAAAGGAATTTTCTTCATTGATATTCATTTACAGAGGAAATTAATATCTAATTTATAGGGGGGATTTCAAATATCATTAAGCTAAAACATAAAAGTTACAAATAACTTGCAATTTATCCTTTCTTTTATTACTAAACCCTAAGGTATAAATTGGGTTGTGTAGGAAACAAAAGTCAGTTTAGGATAAATTTATATTACTTTTGTGGTTTCATTAGGCTTCAAACACTCTTCAACTTCATGATAATCTTACCATTTTGACAACCGTTCCAAGACGATTGGATATTTTCGTTTCTGAAGAAAGAAAGATTAGTTTCAATCACCAATATCAACAGGAAATGTGAAAAAATATATTTAAAGAAAAAGCAATCCGTAAAATGAGCACAAAAACAAAAGCATGTAAAATTCTCTTGAACTATTAGCTGCCATGGATGATGCTTTTGTTTTATTGCAACCTTAGTGCCATTCAAAAGAGAACAGTATGCTGTGGAATGATCTAGAAAAGGGTAGATAAACACAAAAAGGGTTTGCATTCAAATAATTGGAGAATGCCACCTACAAAAGGATCAGTCTAACCCTAGCCTACACCTAAGGTGAAACGCCTGAGTTTATACATGATTTTGTAGGCCTCTTTGGCCCCAAAATCCATTTCCCATTTCCAAATTATACAGAACCAACCTACAATGTAACAAATTTTTTCAAGCAGGTGTATTCACATAGTGTCCCGTTTTCCTCCTATGCCGGCTAAAGTCAGACACAAACCTGAATGAAAGACCACAGCCTTCAACCTTGCACTTGTATGGCTTTTCTCCAGTGTGCACACGTATATGCTCGGTTCTCGCCCATGCCCACTTGAATGACATGGAACAGCCCTTCCATGGGCACTTGAGCGGCCTATCATCTTCATGAACACGTTGATGAATTATTGCATATTTGTGGGAACTAAATCTCTTCCTGCACCCTTCATATGGGCACCGGTTGCGTTTGTGCAGCAATAGATCTGCCTTTGTCTCAAAACTCATGGTGCAACCTTCTAGGTCACACTTATGATATCTCTTCATGGTTTCTTTATTTTTTGCACAATGTACTGAAACATCAGAAGCTTTTCTTGCCTTCTTTGTTATTGGATTCTCCTGAATTGATTTTCTAATATCAATCCCATTTCTACATGTTGCATCTTTTCCAGTCCTCGGCCTCAATCCTTCACACGGGCTTTTAAAAAATCCATGGCAATTTAATTTATGGTCCGTTGTCTGCTCAAGTTCATTCTTTCTTTTTTTCCCCTTCTCAGATGTTGATATAGGTTCTATCACAATAGGTTTGATGATTTTCAGCTCATGCGATGAACAAACTTCTTGGCCTTTGAGGATATCTTCTGCATTGCAAAATTCTTCAGTTCCAGAACATTTTTTTATTGGAACAGAATTAGATTGACTTGTTTGCATAACCGGGCTATAAACAGGTTCCTCCTCTTCAGCTGTACTTGTAGTCTGACGTACTTCATTCACTTCATCTATCATCACCCCATTATCTGAATGAATGTCCTTTTCCACTTCAGTGACCAAATTAACAGCAACAGACAAGTCTTCAGCTGCACATTTCTCTCTTGGAATTTCATATTCTTCCAATGCAACAGGAATAGTTTTATCTTGCATTTGACTGGCAGTATTAGAGACTAGTTGCTCCTTAGTTGGAATTTTTAACAGCACATGAGAATCTGAGGTGGAGCCAGTGCAAAAGTCGTCTTCAGCTGACATCCCTTTACCTTTAGGACATCCTTCTCCTGAAGCAAAGGTAGGCTGATCTATTTCCATTTGTGTAACAGAACACGAGATATATTCCTTTTTCCTTTCACTTGAGGTCATAATTGCCTGCTGCATCACATTCTCCAAATTCACATCATTGCATGAGTTGACTGCAGGACAGGGCCCCCTGCGAATATCAGAACTTCCATCCACAGACATGTGATTTGGAAGACTTGTCAATCTAGCATTACTTGGAATCAATTTCTCCCCATTACTTCCAATAGTAATTTCAACTTCATCCTGCAGTTTATCTTCAGCAGCACTGGTAAGACGAGATTCAACCCTTTCTTCCATTGAGGCAACAGGCTTATTTTCTTCACATGAAATGTATTGGCTGCCATTACTTTTGCCTGTAGTTTGGAATTCTTCCTTCAATTCATTGTCCAAATTGTGATCACAGACCTTCCGATCCTTGCAAGATTTCTCTGCAACTATGTTTTCCATTTGTCTCACAAGTGGATGAGAAGCATGTAAACTTGCTGGGTTTACAAGATCAGGAACCTCATTCACCAAAACACCTCTACCCGCCAGGATTTTTTGCTGCCCTTCAGAAACCAGATTGCAATATTCATTCCCACAGCTGATATTTTCTCCTTGCATTACGTATCCTTCATCAGCTTTCGTCACACAAGGAATAGAGCATTCTGTAGCATTATAATCCTTAATCTCATTGGTTCCTGCGGTGACCTTTTCTTCACACTGCATATCCAAACTACCACAGGCTGCTGATTTGCATACACTCTCATATCCATTTGATACTTCCAAAGGTTGATCCTCAACCTCCCCCACATGTCCAACAGCTATATTGGCAATCAGAGAACCTGCAAAATGTAAAGGAGCAGAGATCAGGCTCCTATCACCCATTGCTTCAAGCACCTGGACTTCGTGTAGCACTTCAGATGTTCCACTGGGAAAGAGACCAAATCCTGCAGACTCACTGCCACAAATGTCAGCATTACAAGGCCTAGTCTCAGATTTTTTTCCGGTATGCTTAACAAGATCTTCACAACTAGTAATGGGAACTTCTTCGACTGCATGCTTCATAGGGCAGCGTTGAACCCAACTTGTGGAACAATCTATTTTCACCTTGTACTTCCTTCTTGTATATTGAATGAGCTTTGCTTCTTTTTTAATAATGACACTATTTGACTTCTTTCCCAATATGTCATCTTTCTTTGCTTCCCCACTGTCATGATGCTTGCAGAAATTAGAATGATTTAACTTAGTTTTTGACCTTGATCTTCTGGATTGCCATTTGATGTTTAAGAAATCAGAACTCGAACTTCCATCTGAAAATAGACCCCCCAGTGCTAATGCATGCTGAACTTTATTAGACGGAGAGTTCTTTCTAATCTTTACACAATACCGTAAGTTGATCCCAAGTTTTGAGGTCCAGTCTTCTCCACATTCATCATGGTCTTCATCATCAATTGCACGATATATCAAGTTCAGATCCTCCTGGGATGCAGTTTCTAGGGGAAACTCATTATAATTAAAAGCAGTATCAATATCCTCTGCAATGGCAGTGGCATGTGCCTTTATTTTTTGAAAATCTACAAGAATTTAATTGAAAAAAAAAATTAGTTAACCAGTTGCAAAATGATTCACAATAAAGAAAATACCAAGAGGTATATCTGTAGTTTGGTAAAACAAGTTGATGAAGCTAAGATCTCATTTTACTGAATGTTAGCAAAGATGGATTTAAAGCATATCTCACCTGAGTGGCAAATTATAAGCATGTTAGCTCCACCTTTAGACTGCAACAGCTCCTCAATTTGGAAACCATGCTCCAAGCAGAAAATCCGAGGTCTCAGAAATTTTCTAGAATTATTCCACCCTCTGGGCATTGGCAGATCCCCCACTGGCCTAGAAAGGTGAGACACAGGAGGGAGATCATCTGCAGAAGCAAATATAGAACACACACTGATTTATTTTAGAACCTGAAGAGACTGAATTGAGCAAAGGGCAAATCAACCATAAATAAATCATTTAATTTGCTTCCTTTGAGAACCATAAATATCTTTTCTGGATTGCTTCCTATTGTTTACAAATGAGAAATGTGACTACCATTTAAAATTTAAACCATTTCTGCCACAGATATTGCACACTGTTTAGATCAGATCTGAGTCATCCAAAGCAGACCATGACATTCTAAAAGAAAAAATATGGACAGCCTTCTAATTTTTACAATAATAAGAACAACTGTTTGCATGCTTAAGTTAACTAAGAAAACAATCAACTGAAATTTGTGATCAACTGCTACAAAAAATGAAAGAAAAGGGGAAAATTTGCAATTCTCATGCTAAGTGGTAGGTACATCCACTTAATTTCTCTTAAATTTATTTGGAACAGACTCTTTCAGGGATTTGAAACATTTTCAAATATTGCAACAATTTTCTATAATAAGCTGGTTATATTAAACATTAAGAAGTTCCGTGCCAGGAACTGAATTATAAAAATCTGATAGAAAAGAGGCATTTTTCAGTTATCTTTCACCTACCATGGCATCAGGAGGATATATCAGAAATAGAATAAGAAACAGAGAAACCAGAATCAACTACATGACATAGAGAACGACTCAGAATATAAGAAGACAGGGACTAACTATAACATGGAAGTTCCAGAAAAGAATGTTAATTGTTAACTTAATACCTGGAACAGAACTCTCCATAGAGTCAGCATAGAATGCAGAGGCATGACAATTATGAGAGTTTTCAACTCTTGATCCTTCTTGAACCAAAGGATGATCAACAGGGAGGAGTTCCATTGATGCTTTCTCAGATGGTTGCACCACAGACATAAATGGAAAACCAAGGATCCCACAAGCCACACATGCCAGTGTTCCAGAATCAACTTGAAAATCACAGGATATATCATCATCATCCACATATAAATCATTGAGAGTTTCCATATACAAACTCATCTCCTTAAACAGATCATTCTCAGCAGTGTTACAATTATCTTCAGAATGAATATGGGAAACATTTTCTTCTGGTGTGGTAGCAACAGTACTTGGCAATTGAGACTCTTTACTTGCACATGGCAATAAATCAGGGTTCCATATTACCACATTATGAGTGAAACCTTTCCCAAGAAGAACAGATAAAATGCTGTTTTCTTTTAAAATATCTTCTATGAAAGACTTCTTCACTGACAACTCCCTTTCTTCTTTAAGACGGTCTCTAAGACGAGAACTCCGAGCACCTGGTAGCAGTGATCTTGGTATTCTGGCATTTAAACAATCCAGTGATGAGAAATATTGAATGACATGCCCACTTTATGACTTTGTGATGAAATAATCAAGAAAAAATGATGCGATAAACTTTTAGCTTTCCATAAAAACATGTGTATTCTGTGACTACTTCCAGTAAATGCAACAAAATGTTATTTTCATCTGATATCTGTTCATAAAACATCTAGGATCAATTTTACAATGACTGATCCATTAATAAACATGTAAAATTAGTTGTTTTAATTCTGATCAATCCCAAAAGCCTCTCCATATCAATAGGAATCATAAAGTAGATACAAAAGGGATGAACTTCCTAGCAAAGCTAGAAGCACTAACGCTAAAGATAATTCCAACTGTTCAGACCTAATTATTAATCTCCAACATCAAGTATCACGTGATAGCATGAATAAGATAAGCCTGCGAAAGCATCCAACTTAACAACAATAGAAGCACTAAATTCAAATTAAACTATCAATAAAATAGTAATCAAATATAAGAATGATTAAATTATCTATCATGGATCTCAAAATTCTCCTGTGACATTAACAACAGGATATGCAACAAAAAGTATCATAGTCAAACTAAGACAGTTATGCTCAATTTTCAAGTAAATGATATATAATCAGATATATAAGGTGCTCAAGTTTCAGACGTTAAACATCTCATATATGCTCCATAGGCATAAAGCTAATATTTCAGGAAAATATACAGGCAATTTATGAGAATCAACAGAATGACATCATAAGCTAAGGTATAGGATGACTGCAGTAAATAATCTGCAAACCTTGAAACAAAGGACATAGTTAGCAGGTATAGCAGTTGCTGATGGGAAAGCATGGGAAGATAATTCATGGCAGCTCTGCGTACTGCAGCTTCTTTAGCTACTTTAAGCCATTGTGGAGTGCCAAAGTTAGCTGCTTCTCCACAGTTAAAACCTATGGTAGTTGGAGAGAAGAAAAGGGATCATGGTGAAGAGAACAGGAATACAGGAGTTCAGAAAAGTTGCACAATCTTAGATTAACTTGATGTCAAAGGAGATAGATACACCAATAACAGAATAGCAGAAGCACAATAACTGTTATACTAAATCAATGTATCTTATAGACATCATTTACAGAAGAAACAATAAGCTTTACAAAGGAATTTCACATAGTAAGTATAAATGTATAAGCTGTGATGGAGGAACCTTGTATTGGTTTAACTACTTTTGTGATAAGCATCAAAGTGATTTGCTCTTACAAATATTTGTTGCATTTCCTTTTTCAATCAAATAATGCTACTAGCATCATACCAATAGAAAAATTCTCACCAGCCACCCTCACTCTTCCTCATAACATAATATTTTAGCTAGCATTTCCTACATGGAAAATATTTGAACTTACCCCCTGGACAGCTAGTGCATTTTTTCATGGTTTTATATTTAAGATCAGGTAAAATTTCTTGGATTTTTCTCTACCACTGTGTTAACTCCCCTTATGTGAGCTTAGTGGGGTGTAGTCAATCCCATGACCAGGAAAAGGAATAGGTTGCGGTCGGTTGACAGAAATGTAAAATCAGTCATATATTATGAATCCTTTGACTGTACAGCACAAAGTTGGGATGTACCCACTTATGCACCCGCTACATTAGCACCCGGGTGTAGTGCCAAATGAGCAAGGGGTTCCACCACATTGCTCGAGTGTGAGGAAGTATAAGCAAGCGTTCCCCTATCAAGGACATTGTGGATAAAAAAGCTAGTCCTATCATATCGACGGCTGAATGTGGTGTTAGATAGAAAAGGATTCTCACATCTCACTAGACGGATGAGGATAAAAAGTTAGTCCAAGAGAACCGTTTTCATTTGGGAAGTTGAAACATAAGTACATCGACTGGTAGTCAACGAAGTTAGAAGACACTTTGAAGAGGAGAAAGGTTGCTATTGCATGTTTGCAAGAGACTAAGTGGAAGGGGAAAAGGCCAGAAAAATTGGTAACACAGGGTATAAATTATGGTATTGTGGTGTGGAAAATAACAAAAACAGAGTGGAAATCATTGTAGAATTGAGATTCAAGGATAAAGTGGAAAGGGGAAAAGGCCAGAAAAATTGGTAATACAGGGTATAAATTACGGTGTTATGGTGTGGAATATAACAAAAACAGAGTGGAAATCATTGTAGAATTGAGACTCAAGGATAAAGTGATGGATGTGAAGAGAAGTGGAGATAGGATTATCTCCTTAAAAATATTGTTGGGGAAGGAGACAGTTAACACAATCAGTGCTTAAGCTCCTCAAGCGGGATTAGACAGAGAATCTAAAGCAAAGTTCTGGGAAGATGTGCATTTTTAATACAAGGAACCCCAAGTGAACAACAATTTTATTGGAGGGATTCAAATGGACATGTAGGTAGGGATAGCAGTGGCTTTGATAGAGTACATGAGGTTATAGCTATGGCAACAAGAATGAAGAGGGAAAGCTACCTTGGATTTTGAATTGGCTTATGATTTAGTCTTAGCCAACACTTGCCTCAGAAAGAGGGAGTCATCTTTGATCACCTTTAAGAGTAGGGGTAACCAGTGCAGAATAGACTTTATACTAACTTGAAAAAAGGATAAGGCTACGTGTAAAATTGCAAAGTTATACCAAGAGAAGCCTTAGCAACACAACATAGAATTATGGTATTAGATGTGAAGAGCAAGAATAATATGAAGGAGGAGAAGAGTCTAACAGAACGAAGAATTAAGTGTTGAACATTGAAAAAATAAACTAAATAGTTCTAAGGACAAGCTATTGAAAGAGAATGTATGGAACTTAAAAACCAATACAGAGGACCTATGGAAAGAAATGGCAGATTGCACTGAGAAAGCGGCAAGTGAAGTGCTTGGAGTGTCTAAATGGTTAGGAACTCGACCGCAAGATTCTTAGTGGTGGAATGAGGAAGTACAAAAATTGTCAAAACAAAATGAGAGGTATAGAAAGTTGCCCAAACCATCTAGTGAGGAGACCTTTGAAGACTAAATGAGAGCAAAGAGACAAGCTAAAAAAGCAGTTAGCAAAGTTAGATATAAACAATTCATAGACTTGTACCAAAAGCTGGGAACAAAGGAGGGGGAGAAGAATATGTAGTTATGTACAAGCTCATAAAGCTGAGAGAGAAAGGGTAACTTGAGCCAAGTTAAGTGTATTAAAGACGATTCCCATCAGGTGTTAACAGGAGATAAAAAGACTAAAGAGAGATAGAAGTGTTATTTCAATCAGTAATTCAACAAAAGCCAGAAGGACTTTGCGGATCTTCATGCCTCTGTGATGGACAGAAACCTTAGCTACACCTGTAGAATTAAGCATAATAAGATCAAGGAGGCTTTGAAGCATATGAAGGCTGGAAAAGCATGCGGCCAAATGGTATCCCTGTAGAAGCCTAGAAGAGTCATGGGAAAAGAAGGAGTTGCTTACTTAACCAAGTTAATCAATGTTATCCTTAGAAGTAGAAAGATGCCCAAATAAGTGGAGAAAGAGCACATGATACCAATATTTAAGAACAAAGGAGATATCTCAAGTTGCATGTCCTATTGCAGTATTAATTTTTGTGTCACACAATGAAGCTTTGAGAAAGAGTACTAGAACTAGACTTATGGACATTACAAAGGTGTCAAAGAACCAATTCAGATTTATGCCCAATAGATCTACAATGAAGGCTATTTTTCTTCTAAGAAGATTGATGGAAATTTATAAAAAAAAAAAAGAAGCATCTATAGACAATGTTTATTGACATAGATAAAGCTAATGATAGAGCACCAAGAGAAGTATTTTAGTGGTTATTAGAGAAAAAAAAAACTTCATACAAGTATATAAACACCATTGGAGATATATATCAAAATGTAATCAATAGTGTGAGAACAGCTGGATACAGAGGAGTTCTCATAACAATTGGGTTGCATCAAAGATCTGCTTTGAGTCCATATTTATTTGCCCTAGTAATGACTGAGCTAACCAGTAATATACAATAGGATGTTCCTCGGTACATTTTATTCGTAGATGATATTGTCCTTATTGATGAAATTAGTGAGAGATTAAACCAAAAGTTGGAATATGGAGAAGAATTCTTGAGGATAAAGCTTTTAGGCTAAGCAGAAGTAAGACGGAACACATGCACTCTAAGTTTTGTTCAAGGAAAAAGTGAGAGAGTAAAGCTAAATTAGATGCTACAGTGGTGCCCAAATACAATCAATTCAAATATATAGGCCTTGTGTTCCAGAAGGGGGTCTTATAGATAAAAATGTTTCCTATAGCATTCATGTAGTATGGATGAAATCGAGGAGTGCTACAGGTGAAAGTGGTAACCACCATGCTAGGCAGGCTTATAGGACCTTGATACTCTTCTAACCTGATAAATTCCAAGATGCAACTCACCAATGCAAGTATCCTAAGAGGCATAGGGAGTTTAATCAATGCAGTCTCAAAAGGAATAGACTACCAGTTAACAAAATGGTTGTGCACTCACCAACAGATTGAATCTGTTGCTGTTTAGATACATGGATAAATCATATCTTGGAAACACATGTGAGCTAGACTTTGTTTTTATTCCATATGATAAGTTAGGCCTTAATGGACATGCTTTTTCTCCTCATACCAAATTCCAGATTATGTGTTTGACACAATAAGAGCTTTGTTCCCAATTCAGGTGCCTACATGTCACAGTAATCAAGTCCTTCATAAAATCTGTAAATTTTTTAACAAACAGTGAAGCAATTACCGTGGCTGAATCCTACATGGTAAGCCCTTGGAAAAGTCACAACAAATTCACCAGGATTCTGTATCAACCTAAAGGAAAACCAGAAAAGCATGACTAGATTTTCAAATCATCAACAAGGAAAACCAAGTTCAATTGTTAGTGCCAAAACTAATTTTATAAGTTCTAAAAATTAGAATCCTTAATTGAATTATAAAAAAAATAAATAAATGAACAAGAAGAAAAGATATACCAAAGCCTACCTACAACAAGGAATGCTGGATGAAACTACCACCTCAGGTGACAAAAGGGTTGTCTTCTCTCCCAACAATGTCAAAGCAGCTGAGACCAAACAAAGTGGAGTTATAAAAAAGATATACAAATTAAAATTCCAACAAATTTTAGATTTTAGTGAAATACTATATTAAAGAGGGGGTGAAAGAATAGTCAGACCATCTATCATAACTCAGCCCAGGAACTTGAAAACTTTGTACAACAGCACTAAAACAGATCAGATCATTTAACCCTTAAACCATCGTGCCAACATAAGCAAATATCAACTTAAGTACAAGAATGTTCTCAAGTACAAGAATGTTCTCTAACAAGGGTTAGTTCTCATCAGAGAATCAATTTTTGATTGAGTTGGGTACTCTGCAATCCAAAATTATTCCAGTGTTAGATGGCCTGACAGTTCTAGGGGTGAGCATTCAGTTAAACTGAACCAAACCGATGTATGACAATATGGGATAATCATCAAGACAAAGGCACATAGCTCAGCCCCCAGTAAGCCACCTACTTTTCATTAAAGTAACAATATGCAGAAATTTGACAAAATTATTAAAGATCTTTCAAATACAGGGGAAACTTGTACTTGTAAATAAATAAAAAAAAGAGAGTCAAATAGCAGGACAGAATTGTTGAATAGCATGCATCAGAAAAGTATCATCTATTTTAAAAGTGTAACAGTAAAATAAACAATCCTTGGCCATGGTTTCAGCATAAATAAGGCAGAGAACAAAACACTGGAAAGTATTTCATCAAAGAGGACTTGCATGGAGAAGTTTTGATGATAAGCAAGCAATATGATATTAGGACATGCCAGCTCAAAATGTGATGTACCTAAGCGATCAATGCTGCCACCATAAGCCTTGTTGCGGATAACTTCCTCAAAAGCAAACGCATAGTCTCCAGGTATAGCATACCACGTCTTTGGAGAGCCAGTATGAAGAAAATTCATGCTGTGAAGCTCATGATCCTCAACATGCCAAGCAAACCAACTAAACAGCATGCCAATATAAACCATAGGAGAAGTGACGCCTGGGATATCATCTGGCATGAACCGTGTAATTGAGCCAGGTGACCGTGCAATCACTTGCAGATTCCAAGGGCTGTTTGAAAGCTTCCAACCTGCAGTACCCTCCATATCATTACTAACGTTTACACTTTTTCGCTTAGAAGATTTTAGTGTTTCCTCCAAATTTGAAGTTGAAGAAGTAATAGATGATTTGGATACCATCCTTGAAGATGTGCTTGGTTCATTCTTGATAACAGAATCTTTAACTGCATTGTTACACGAATTATTTACATTATCCATTTCATTTTCCTTGCAACCAGAACTTTCTGTACTCCTGCGATATGACTTATAGGATGCCCTCTTCCTCCTTCGTCTATGAAAATACCGAAACTGACCCTCTGGCTCCCCAAAACCCGACCCAGGAACATCATTTGCATATTCTACATAGATAGGCTTCTCCGAAGCTGCCTTCCAAAACAATGCTTCTATAGTCAATGGATTGATCTCCTTAATCATACCTAACGAACTCTTGGCGAACGCCTTTGACTTAGACTCAAACTGATCCAATGTGTAAATCTCACCACTTTGCCATACTTGCTTATGAACACCCATTTGTGGATTCTCCTTAACCACCACCCCTTTTGTTTTCTTCATACCTTGTCCTAACTCCTGATGCCTAGTGGTAAACACAGCTCTAACTTCTCCATCATTACCACTATCCGCTGAACCTGTTTTCAATGAAGAACAACCATTTGACAAATCCAACGCATCGCCCAATTCCGGGCACTTGGCAAGGGACTTATTCAAGTTACCAAAAACATATCTTTTAGAAGGTTTAGGCAAAGGTGGTATAATCTTACAAATACCAAAAGCACTAGCTTCCTTCTCAATTTTCGAAATATAAGCAATTGGGTCAGCAAATTCAGTGTCTGTAGGGCGGAACTCGGGTGCCAGTGGCAAATCTTTAAGCCATCTGGGTATTTCCACATTACCCATTCCAACAAAGATTCACATTAACAACTATTACTTCACAAAATCAATATACAACAAAAAGTGATGCTCAATTCAACAGCATTTCCCTATGATTGAAGTTACAAAAGAGAGCATACATCTAAACCCTAGATTCAAAATTTGTATCTGCAAAATTCTAAAATGGGTTTTTGCTTTTGCAGTGATTGGACCTACCCCGACTTGAAAAAATTTGATAACATGGCTAGAATGCAAAGAGCAATTCCAGAACAGAAGGAGAAAAATTGAACCTGTTAAAACTCCAAGAGACTGCTGTGAATTTTTTTTTTTTCCCCTTGCTTCAAAAGCGCCAAGAAAGAGAGAGGGGGAGGGAGGAAGAGAGGATTTGGGAATTTGTCTAGGTTTTGAGTGACATTTTCTATCAGGCGCATGATAACAATAAATTGTTTGGTATGTTAGCGTAAACGGGTAGAACAGAGCGCATGGGTGAAGTAACAATTTCTAGACCGTAAGATATCGGTTGGGCGATCTCTGAACGCGAAACAAGGATAGTGGTGTGTAACATCGGCGCATTTTAGCAGCAAGCGGCGATAAAATAATAAAATACTATGGAAAGGGACGTGTGGGGTGTATAGCGGTGGTTGCCTCCACTTGCCATGCAAAATATTATTTGGTGATCGATTACTTGTTCTTACACTCATTTGGGAATCCTTATTGGGGCCCCTCGTATGTTTTATTTATGTTCTTTTATCTCCTCATAAAAAAAATATTTTCATATGATATAAATTTTGAATAAATGATTGGGGATAAGGGGTTTTGCGTTCTATTTTTCTACATTTAATTGAAAATGTTTGATAAAAGAAAGCATTCAAAATTGGAATTTAATATTTATTTAGCTTTCCAAAACCCTAATTACCAATCACAATATTAAAATCAAGCAAGGATTAATGTGTCATTTTTTATTAAAATGAATTAATTATTTTTAATTCTTAAATTTGAAGATTGATGTGAGATATTGAAGTCGAATTTAGATTTAAATTGATGTTTAATATTTTTTTTTCACTCTAAAATTTGTATTGTGTTGTAATTTCACTCTATTTTAATATTTGTATTAATTTCGCTTTAAACTTTAATTTTTTAAGAAATCTACTCTTAAATATGGATTAACTTAGTTCAAGTTTACTCACTCACACAAATTTATTAAGTTTAATTATTACTTTAAGAAAATATTTTTTATTTTATAGTTATAAATTAGAATTAATTATAATTATATCTTATATTCTATTTTTGACAAATAAAATTCTTATAATTTCTAATAATTTATGAGTTAAATAATTCATAGTAGCTTTGGTTTTAGATTTTATAATTATTTCAAAATTTATATTTATAGTCAAACTATAATAATAAATTTATTCTAACTTTCTTTTTTAAAAAAAAGTTCATGCATCAAATAATTAATTTTTAAATATTATTTATTATCAATTAAAGGAATAATTTAAAAGTATTAAAAATAATAATATAGATTTTCTTTATTATTAACTCTAATTAAATTAACTCAAATCCAAGGTCAAAAGGAGTTTATTTTTTATTTGCAATTTAAATTTTAATTATAATTTAAAATGTTATTATAATAAAATATTAAATTTTAGAATAAAATTGATAGAATTGAAATTGCTAAAAAAATAAAATTTATAGTAAAATAATATATTAAACGTTCGTCGGAGGATTATCATATACTTTCTGGCCATGGTAGAAAGTGATAGTCAGTTCTCATTATAAATTTATAATAATTCGAAAAAACTAAAATATCAAATCAAATTGATGTGATTTAGTTTAGTTCAATTTGATTTGATATATTATATAATTAGATTTATTTCGATTTTAATAGCCACAATCAAAATTTTTCATTTCTATTTAATTTTTATTAAAATAAAAAATAGTCCAAATTACCAAAATAACTAATGCCAAATTAAATCAATTAAATGCTTACCTCTATCCAAAAATCCACATATTACGTATTTGATGTTGAATTTTTTTTCTTATGATAAGAGATTTAAATTTTTGAATTCCTTAAGTTAATTTGTCCAATTACTCTTTAAACCACTATATAAACATCTAATAACTAACAACTAGCATCTAATAATTAAAAGCTAATAGAACAGCTAATAGCTACTACAACAATTAATATTACCGAATAAACCCTTAATCATGTAATGTAACACAGTTTGATTAGTAAATATGCAACAAAGCATGATTAGTAAATGATTATTAACTATACCAAATTATAAAAGAAGTAAACGAATTTAAAGTAATTGAATTTAACAATTAAATATATTTTAATTGATTTTTCTACGTAATAAAAAATGAGAGATCTCAAATTTAAATTTTTATAATTTCAAAAGTGTTCACTAATTTAATAAATAAAGATAAAAAAGTTCATCGTTGTATGGATTCATTTATCTACCTTAATTATTTGAGAAGAGGAGTGGGTGGTGATGAGATTTTAACCCTAATACCTACCCCTAGAGGGTCTTGTCTTAGCCATTAGGTTAAGGTATTAGTTATTCTCTCTCTGGGTCTTTTAAATTAAGAAAAATATAAGATTTGTGCATTAATCAGTGCAAGTTCATAAAAAGAGGTGCCAACGGCTATAAAAGAAAGACAATAGTTGAGTTTGTTTAATAGAAAACGATGCTCCTCCACATATTTTTTAAAGTGGTTAAACCAAAACAATTAATTTGAGTTTTTTTTTTTATTCTCAAAGACCGAACCAAAGCGGCCCAGCAATTGGACAAACAAGATATTGTCTATAAAAACTTATAAAAAAATTAATATTTTTTTTATTATTCAATATTAACCGTTGTTTTTGTTTATATTTATTAATTTATTCTTATATAATATTACGTATGATTATAATTTTTCTCTTATATTCTCTCTATATCTATCTATCTATATATATGTATGAAAGCTGAAATAAAGACAAAGTTTTAAGATATTCTTTTTGTTCAATATTCTATTTTTATTTTTTTAGAAAATTTTCAATTTTTTTCTTATATTTTGTGTTTTAATTGGCCAACATAATTATTTTTTACCATGTAATATTTAATATATGTGGTAAAGATAATTTAGAATTTTTAGAACCTAATCTAATTAAACTAAAATCTTATCTTTTAAAATTTAATCTAATTCAATTAAAACAATATCCTTTAAATTTTTGAACCAAAAATCTTGCTATATATAGTTGAGCCTAAAGTCTAGTGATATCCAGTTGAATTGAACAATTATCCTGAGAAGTTATAATTTATTTGAATAGATATTTTTTTGGTTCAAATTAAGCAATTGCCAAATTCCGTGGATTACATGTCAATTTTTTTGAGATTGATGAAGTTGATGGCCGAAGATGGAAGTACTTGAGAAGGACATTTTAAGAAGAATTCAATTTGTGGTGTCAGTTTGTAGAAACCTCAAGCTCTTATTGTCTGTGTTTTAAATTTTCTTATATTTTTAGCTTAATTTTTAGCATTTGCTTAATACTTCACATGTAAGGCACATTTTGAATCTTGAATTTTAGTAGTCGATTTAATTTTCATTTGATCTTTAGTGTGGTTTCATGCTCAGATTCATTCATTTTTCTTCTATTTTCCAACTTTCTCATTGCGAATTTGTTAGGAGTACAAAGAGAGTGTTTTTAAGAGTATTTTTTGTTTGTGTATGGTTCGTGAGTGAAGGAATTAGAAGAAAATAGGATTGAAAATGGTATTTTGAATTAATTTAAGATTAGCATTGGCTATTCAGAAAAGAGATTAGGATAATAAGTTTTAAATCTGTATTGTTCTTTGATTTAAATGGTTCCTGTATTGTTTCTGTAGTGTTTATTCTGTTTCTGTGGGCAACATGGTTGGTTGGCAGGCAGATACCACCAAGATACATGTGGCATCTTCCTAATGTAAGCTCACCATTGTATCAGGAGCTCTAGATGTTTTATGGACAAGCCCCTTCTGTTGTGGAGATGTGCATTTAAGCAGGTGCTGCTTTGCCAGATGAATACAAACTAACCATGAGATTGGATATTGGGATCCCTTCAAGTGTTAGAGGAGCTGAAATGGTTGTTTGAGGTATTTTTATTTCATCTTTGTCTAATTGTAGCTTAAAGTGCATGTACTACGTAGAATATTGAAAAAAAAGAACAATTTAGATTTTTTCAAAAAATGAAGGCAATTTTACCTTTATCGAGATACTCTTCCAGGTGGTTTCTCTGCCTAATTTAGTTACAAGTTTTACTTATTTTCCCGTTTGTCTATATCATAATGAAAAATAAGTTGATTGAAAGATCACAAAAAATGAGTAGTATTGTTCCTGTATTCTTTCTCCTCGATGTTTGATACAATCACCACTAAATTCAATTTTGCCTAATAATTTTTTATCCTTATTTATTTTTATTTCTAAATACAAAAATAACCAGATATTTATGCTTTTTTTCTTTTTTTTTTTCCTTTCAAAAACTATAAATATCAATTAACAATTTTTTCTAATTATATCTACATATTTTACTAGAATAAATTCTTTTTACAATTTATATTTATTTTTTAATTTAAAATAAATTTAAAACCAATGCTATTATCTTTTATCTATCTATTTTTAGAATTATATTTGAAAATAAAATTTAACAAGATAATCTTTCTTTTTTTCAAAAACTACATCTCCTTATTAAATTTTTTTCCTCACTTATCTATATATTTTAGTTGAATAACTTTATTTTTTTTTCAAATTTATTTTGAGTCAATATAAAAATTATTCCATATATATATATATATATATATATATATATATATATATATATATATATATATATTTCTTTATTCCTTCATTTATTTATATATTTTTAATTTAATAATTCATATATATTTAATTTGACATTGCTTATATATGTAAATTGCAACGCACTTACAATTGATATGTACTACATTGTAATCATTACAATCATAAATAAGATATTAATTAATTGATTTTTTATATATATGAAATTTATTCATTTACATTATCAGCTTAATAATAATATTATTTATCTATGTAAAACTAAAATATACAATTAATTAAGAATATATTTAAAAATATTTATACTATTGCAAATAATGTTATAATTTTCTTTGTAACAAATCATTTTTATATTTACCACTATTAATTTATTTTAAGTATAATTTTATTCTTCTTTCTAAACATTTGATAATTTATCAAAAATAATAATATAATTAATTATAATAATTTATTAAAATAATATTTAAATATCCGCACGAGAAGCGCGATTTTCAACTAATATATATATAATTCTGAATAAAAAAATTTCAAAAATCTCATTTGGCATTCTCTCTTTGAGTATGTCCTTTTTTTTACAAATTTTCTAAAATTTTAATTAATTTTTAAATATCTTTTTTCTATATCTAATCTAATATATATCTATATCTAAAATTTTAAATGTTTAATGCTTTAAAATTTTTAAATTTTGTAATTGAAATTTTAAAACTTTTGAATTTTTTAAATTTTGAAATTGAAACTTTTAATATCCTTGAACTTTTTTTTCCTTATATATAGACTATTTCTATCTATATATACATTCATATTAATCAATAATCAATTATTTTCTTTTATGGTAGTTTTTATTTTTTACTTTTGTCATTTTACAATTCTTTTTTATTATATTTTCTTTATTTACTTTATATCATTCATTTTCTTCTACGATTAAGGTAATATTAACTCTTTTGTCTCTTTTTTTTATAGTCTTCTTTACTTGTGCATCCTATAATTTCTCTTATTTTAATATTTATTTATTTAATAATATTTTCTTTGTCATCTGTCATATGTGTGCAATTGCAGATATAAGAAATTCATATTAATAGAGATGAACAGAAAAAAAAACTAAAACTAAATATATTTATATTTTTTAAATGTATTATATTTTTAGCAAATTATATAAAATTATAAATTTTTTATTTATTGCATTATATATATATATATATATATATATATATATAATACCCTGAAATTTTTATTTCGAAATATTCCCATTTAAATTTAAATTGTAAATTATTAGCCAATAATATTACGCCACGTAATATTATGGGGATCAAAAATCATTTTGGTTCGCCCGAAAATTTATTGAATAACCGTTAATTGAATAAAAACGGACCAATATTTCTTTAATTGGACCGAATTAATTTAAATTAGACCCGAATCGGATATTTTTGAAAAACACTGTGCGTCACTATTCTTTTCTCCCCGGCAACTTACCTTGGACGGTTTGTTTTTATTTAA
>CANUEX010181306.1:0-13748 GCA_948099535.1 Jatropha multifida | reverse complement strand
GTGGCAGTTCCTGTTCCTGTTCCGGTAGGCGGAGGATAACAGGGATATGGGCAAGCGTCATCGGACATGGTCATGGTTGGAAGATGGAGGAGAAGTATGGAGGTGAAGAACAAGAAGAAGCTGGGAAGAATTAGGGCGAAGTTATTAGTAGACATTTCTGCAATATGAGAGAAAGAAAGGGAAGGGAAATAGAAGAAAGAAAGAGAGAGAGCGGGTGAGTGATGTTAACGAATGTTTACCACTTAGCTATTATGAGTGTTTAATTAGAGGGGTTTTGTCATGACCCACAAAAAAGAAAAAAAGATACATAGAGCTAAGGATTGAAAATGAAGTTATGGCTATAAAATCCGAGGTATATATATAGTTTTTTTTTTCTGAAGAACAGTATACATGTAATGTTACTTATTGTGTAATATTTTGATAAAATTGTATATAAATATAAATATATTTTTCACATATGTGTTTGTATATTTTTCACATATGTGTTATAAATATAAATATAAACCTTTAACCGCAGTTTAATTCGGTTCGGTTCAATTTAACCGTTTGAAAAGAAGAAATTAAATTTTCTCATTTATGTTGTTAATAAGAAAAAAAATTAACATTATATAAAATATGAAAAATA
The DNA here is from genome assembly GCA_948099535.1 of Jatropha multifida. NCBI lineage: Eukaryota > Viridiplantae > Streptophyta > Magnoliopsida > Malpighiales > Euphorbiaceae > Jatropha > Jatropha multifida. Next base: position 13,123 of record CANUEX010181306.1, on the reverse strand, counting down.
AATTCATAAAAAATATGCCATAAAGTACACGTGATTTTAAATAGCTATTAAAATTTTTAAATTAATTTTTGAATATGTATTTTTTTAATATAGTATGAAAAATATTATAATCAGTGAGATACTAATTAATCAATTTATAAATATAGAATTTCTCTAATTTCCGCAGCTCAAGAATTATCATCAAAACTTTATAAGATACCTGACATATATGACTAGTTTTTCACTAAAAATGAAGTCTAATAAAAATTATTTAGCCCCTCTAATCATTCGTAGAAGCATGTTGTCCCTGAACAAATCTTTTAGTAGGACAACTTACAAAACTATGATGTATAGTCAAATATTTCAGCACAAGAAGGCCTCCAACAACTTTTACAATTTTCACCATATCCAAAAATAAGTCATAAATCTCATTCCAAACTTCAGTTACAACTAAGACATTAGCAAAATTATAATTTTCTCAATAATAATTGAATAATATGGCTTAATTAAGGAGATCAATTAACTCGTTTCTCAAAGTAAGAAGAGTTAGAATTCCAAATTGTGCATGGTGAAGGCCTAATGCACACTTAATGGTAATTTCCATCTAAATACAATTCCAAATTGTTCTGAAAACTGGACCGAAACGATCAGTCTAATCGGAAATTGAACAGTAGTTTAGTCCGGATCATATAGAAAAAACAAACAGTTTTAAAAATCAGGATAAATTAGTAAAAACCAGCAAACCAAATCGGTTAAAAATTAGTTGGATTCAAATTTTGACTTTTTTCTGATTATAGATCTTTTAAAAATTAGGTTCGTTGATTTTTTTTAGTTTTTGGACCTCTTTATTTCTAAACCCAAAGTCCTGTATATTAATTAAAATAATTAAAATTTTCAAAATAATATTATATTTTATTATAATTAATTGATTTTTTATATTAAATTTAGTCATATTTTATTTTTTTTGTTTAAAATAATTTATTAATTATTTTTATAAAAGCCAAATTTAAGAATTTTTTTTTATTTACTTTTTTATTCTATAATTTCAATTTTATTTAAATGTATTTAAAAATATTATATATAAAAATCTAGTTGAACCGTATTAAATCTAGTTAAACTCTCTAATTTAATGAACCCTTATTTTCACAGGTTCACAAACCGATTTGATTGTTAGAGCTCTAACTTCATAGATTATTTTACATCAACAATACATTGCAAATGCCTCATGAATTCCTTCATTTAATCACATAAAAAAAAGGAAAAAAACTCATCAGGCACATTAATTAAATCTTAAGAAAATGGCACGAGGAGACTTGATTTGACTAAAAAGTCCAATTTTTAAAACTATTCCACCTATGATTTAATTATATAAATTAATATTCACAAAACTGAAAAAAGAAAAAAAAATAATATTTGCATTCTAAACAGAAAAAAAACCTTCTAAGGAGTGAGATGGACATAAATTTGTAATTTATTCTCTCTTGAATAGAAAGTTTTGAGTTAGACTTTAAATATAAGTCTTTTTAAACAATAAGAAGAGAGAGTCCTTAAATAACTTTAGAATCTAATATATGCAAATTGGAATTAGTGGAATCACTTAACTAATTTACAACAAATGGCCAGAAGAAAAAGAAGAACAGATTAATGGGTGCATGCATGTTATCCTCCACAACATCCAAATCTTAAATGCTATTAATTATGAAGATCATTAAAGCAGTACTCCAACACAAACATTAATGAGTGATTAGCCTCTTTACATGCACATGACTCCTCCAACCAAATCCAACGATATTATAGAGATTCTCAACACACCCATTTTCTCAAATCTCAACTCCAAGATCTTACACAAACATCAGTTTCAACTTTCCACAGCACAACAAAAGCAAGAATTAGGTAAAATAGTAACCAATAATTACTGCACCAACCGAGTCCCACTCGATGGAAACTTTATTGCATATCCTTAATATTTCTTGGTTTGTTTTGAAGATGATGGACAAGAAAATGTAGATGAAGCCTTCTTTAGAGGAATGCATTTGGCTTTTGTTGCTTTCACCTCTTTAATGTCTTCCTCTCGTACTGCTTCTTCCATCACTCCATTCCTTTTGTTCCTAGTAATAAATAATTCATGGAATTAAAATAATAATAATAATAATAATAATAATAATAAACACTCACCTTTCTTCATTATACGAGTTTGATCTCTTCAACACGGACTGAACAGCAACTCGGTTCTCACTCACTGACTCGACAATGCTACCACTAAAATACTGCTTCTCTTCCACCTGTAAATTTCCAAACCTAGGATTTTCAGACATGCAACTAATCATCATTTCCTCTTCTCCAACTCTCATCGCACTTTTACACAAAACCCCTTTATGAAGGAGATTGCTTTCACTAGTCCTTTTAATCACAATGTCATTTCTCTTCATCTTTTCAGGTTGCTTTAAATTCAGTCGATTACTATTACCCTTTGCTTTAGCCACAGCTAAATGTCCACACGAAATGAGTTGGAGGAGAACCGAGTTACGACTCGGTGCTGACTCAGTGTCGATTGGGTCACCATCTTCAAATCGTTTGGAAGTTGCGTTTTGATGATGGGTTTTGTTTACTATTGATGACGAGGTTGATGGTGGTGGGCACGAGCTGGGGTGATTTGGCTCAGTTGAGTTTGGGTTTTTTGGAGCTTCTTGTTGGTCTTCTAACTCTTCAGTAGACACCCCTCTAGAACAACGAGAGTGAGGAGTTGTGGAAGTTGTGTAGCTTGTTTTCTCTTCATCTTCATATTCTTCTTGTGATTCTTCTTCTTGCTCTTCTTCTTCATATTCTTCGTACTCGTACTTGGTGCAGAGTTGACTCGGACCGAGTTGCTTTGGTTTTGCATGGTGATTGGGTTCTTGAATTAGTTGTATGTTATTATTGCTCAGTTGAAGTTCTTGGAACTTTTCTGCTAAAGAAAAACAAAAATATCTATCAGTCATATTATACTAAATTAAATTAATAAAAGTGCAAATTGTCAAAATAATTTATCTAATTATTACTTAGTTAACCAGTTAATTATATATGATAGTAAAATAAAAAATTTTAAAATTCTTAATTATTATTTCCGAAAATAATAAATAATTACTATTAGCTAGTGATCAGGATTCAACACTAACCAGAACATCCTTCAACTAATTCAGATCCTTTGAGAACATATTCAGCTCCATCAGAAGGATAAATAATATCATTTTCTGCCAAATCATTCCACACATAGCCATTCTTGTAGCTCCTGGCAAAATGAACAAATTAAAAAAGAATAATTAGCAATAATCAACAAGAAATTCAAAACTAACTAGACGATTATTCGCATACTACACCTTTTGCAAGACCATGAGTATAAAGAAGGCATCCCTTTGCCTCTAAGAACTGTGAGCCGATCCATAACATCTGACAAAATAACAATAAACATTTCAGTAATCAAATTAACACTAAAAAAGAACAACATTTCAGTAATCAAAATATAAATATCTGTATTATATATGTAAACTTGGTTATTTTTGTATATAAATACCTTTCAAACGAAGGTGTTGATCGGCGAAATGGGTAACTTCCATGAAATGTGGATGTTGAAGATGGCCATTTCTAGAGAGATAGTAAATAACTCGAACTTTTCTGATAGGTTTGACCTGCTTTGGCTGGACTTGTATGCTTACTTTGGCTCTGTTGGGACTATTTTCTCTTTCGCTTGTTCTTCTACAACGAGCATTATCCATTTTCTTGTGTCTTTCTTAATTGATGGTTGGATTGGTGTTTAACACGGGAAATCGATCGACTCTTTGCTTTTATAAGAGAGTCAAAGAGAGAGAGAGAGAGAGAGAGAGAGTAACGGAAAGTGAAAAGGAAAAATGAGGATTGACAATTGAAGCATGAAAAGGTGCGACCATATTAACTTGTGTAACTTGTAAAAAAAATAAAAAATAAAATTAAAAAACCGAAAACGAAAACCAACACTTTGGATGCTTTTTAAGGGTACCAGTGATATTTTTAAGAAATTACTTGTCTAGTACAAATACATGGATACTGACTATATATTAAATTAATAATAATAATAATTTTTAAAAAAATATTTCAATTTTATTTTTTTTAATATATAATTAAAAATATTCTCGTTTTAATAAAAAATATTTTTTTAATGATTTGATCTATAAGTGGCCAAAGACTCGGTCTAAATAAATTTTTTTTTTATAATGTATTTTATATGTTGACTATATTCGGTAATATTAAAATATAAATTTTTATTTAGATAAAAATAAAAATAATTGCTTAATTTGTATTTATTTTATTGTATAAGTTACTTGTAATATTACTTTTTATATACTTAATTCTTTTTTTGTCTCAAAATAAAATTCGACCTAATCCCTAGACTTAAATCGTCGGTCCCTAATTTATAAATGTATATTATTAAAACCTTAATAAGTGATTAAAAAGAAAATTGAACCATCACCCAATCTCTAACCTCTTGCGTTTAACCCAAAATCAATATTTATATACAATTATTACGAATAATAAGAATAAATTATTTTTTACTACTAGGTAAAGAAAAAAATAAACATATGATCTGAATTGATAATGATAATTATTTTGACTATAGTGACAATAATATTTACCCAATGCATTAGGGAAATAAATATATGCGTATATATATAAATTCTTGAAATCCTAAAACATGACACCAGAAAAGAAATATGTCGTTATAGTTTTTATTTTTTTAATTTTATAAATATTATTTTCTTTTAAGTCAAATAAATTTAAAATATAATAGAAAAAATATTAAAAATAGTTAATCAAGAGGTTATCTATTTATTACATGGAAAATATAAATATCTTACCATAGCAATTATAAATTAATTCAATAACGAAAAAAAAATAAAAAATAAAAAAATTATTAAGAATATAACTTTTTTCGCAATTCAAGGTATAATAAGAAAAAAATTATATTTAAAAAATTATCAATTTAAATTTTAAAAATGAACTATTTCTTTAATTTTAAAATATTGTAATTTAATGAAATTTGATATTGATAAATAAAAAGGAAAAATTATAGTCAAATCAATAAATGAAAATTACAAAATGAATAATGCTAGAATCTAATTTTGTTTCTTTATTTTTTTGAGTTGTAAATTTAAAATAAATAAATAAGCTAATTAATTAATGAAAAAGATTACATAAAAGAAACAAGCTAAATAAACTATCAATTTTTCCTTAAACTATACAGAAAATAAGAATTTATTATCTATATATATTTATTTAAAAATTATTTTTTAAAAAATATATCCAATCAAATAATAAAATATAATTTTTTTTCCCTAATCACAAATATCTCAAGTCCACTGGATTAGAATTAAAACCTACGTCAGACCAATAAAGGATAAAGTGTTCTCATTGAGTATTTTGTTTTATCCGTGAGAATCAAACCTTACTTAAGAACAAAAAGTGTCAAACCACTTATTCAAATATTGGTCGCCATAAAATACAATTTTTCGAATCAGTTACGACTAATACTATTTTAAGATGTTCAAAATTTCAATAAGAGTAATATCGAAAATCTCATTATCTCTCCATTCCCTCATTTATATAGTATAGATATTGCACAATATTAACTATTTTTGTACCTAGCTATCACAAGAATTATTAGTTGTTTTGTTAGTTTTTAGCTAGTAGCTGTTAAATAGCGTCTTAAAATATGAATGTTTGGTAAAATTAATTATTTAATTTAAAATGACATTAGTTGCTTAATTATTTAAATTTGGAGAAAATAATGGATATATTATAAAAAAATCAAAAGCTAAACGTTGAAAGCTAAAAACCCCGTGAACCTGTATAATATATTATAAAAATTATATTACCAATCGTTACACACTTTTTTTTAAAAAAAGAAAGAAAGTCATTATTGTTAAAAGTAAATAATTTATTATTTTTGAATTAAAGCTCAATTGTCAACGCAAGCTGCGCATATAAAAAAAATTCTTGAATTTAATTCTAATTAAATTCACATGTATTTAAAGACGAAGAGCCTTATCTGTAATTAAATCTCGAATCAAATTGTACGGTCTCTAACAATAAAAATTAGGATTCAGACACCTATGGTTTACGCCAACAAAGAATACGTAACTTGTTATCATGAAAATTTTAAGCCTGAGCACTAAAATTGTTTGTGGGCCTATAATCAAATTACTCAAGTAAAGAATGAGTTGACATTTATTTTATTATTATATTTGTTCATTTGTTAGATTTATTATTTTGATTTTTAAGATGCCACATAAGGAAAAACAAAATTACACTTGTAAATAGATTAACATTATACTTATAAATTGTTTTTACACGGGCATTATTAATTTTGTCAAAACCCATGCAATTCTGTTTGACAGAAAAAACAATGGATATATGATAAATTAGAGAAATATTTATATGTAAGTAAAATATTTAAGGAAAAATGTATTTCTCTTGAAATCTTTTCACAGTAAAAAAATTGAATCAAACCGTACATATTATGTCGTGAACCTAAATAAATAAATATATTTATAATTAGAGTTTTATTATTAATAAAATTTTCATATATTTATATTTACTGTCACAAAATCTTTGTAAGTTCTTCTGCCTCGCTACTGGATACAAAGATTCCTCTGCCCATGACTATTCATTGGCCATGGAAGTAATAAAATTCAATTTGCCCCGCGAATTTCAAAACAAACATTTAATTTATCGAAAAGAATAACTATTCCATTTAGTAACTTTTTGTACAATTTACTCATGAATTTGCATTAAAAAAAGTCCAATTTTTGATAAAAAATAATTTTTTAAATATTTTTAACTAATAAAAATTATTCAAGAAGTTTAAACTTAGGAAATAAAAATCATTTAAAACATAAAAATAAAATTTATCTTTGATTTAAATATCTATTATTTTTTTTGAAAGAGTAGATCTATTATTATTTTTTGATTATTTGTATTTGATCTAAATTAAATATTTCATTATTTTTAATTATATTTTGATTTGAATTAAAATTCTTGAAGGGGTTTTTGTTCTTTCAGTGCAAGTTTAAGGAGCAAATTGTAAAAAATTAATTTTTGGACAAAGTGAATGTTGCTCCTAAGGTCAGGGAGGCAAATTGAGCTTTATTCGGCCACAAAATGGTAAATCAATTTTAGTGAATAATACAAAAAGTTTTTATTTTAAACATAATAGAGCATAAAAGTTTTTGACTTTTCCCGGTCAACAAAGTGTTTGTTAACACTCTCCATGAATTGACATAATGAATGAATTTATCTGAGTTTGAGCCGCCCAATATTAAAAAATTAATAGTAATTAATTAATTAACTAAATTCACACTTATGAATGTATTATTTATACAATACGAGATTCTTAATGTCTTGATTAGTATAAGTTGAGAGAAGAAATTGAGCATTGGTGTAAAAATATAGAAAAAAACACACTATTAAAATTGGACAATAATTGAAATTATTTGATAAAATTTAAATGCTAAATTGATTAAAAAATGTCAATTTTAATTTATTGAAATATTTAATATAAAGCAAAACAAATTCTTTGACGGACTGTTGTCTTTTTCATGTATTTTTTTAATATCAATTTTTTGACAGACAATTTTACATGCGTATATTATATTTATGTGCAGCATTAATTAAAAGCCATGCATGTCACTTGAAACAGTAACGAGCAACCTCGTTGCTTGAGCTTAGGTATTCTTTTGGACTCTATTAACCTAAATGCACAACTTTAAAACTTCAACTCCATGGTAATTTCAATTTTGCGGATGAATTACTATAATTCAATTTTTAAATTTTAATAACATCTCGTATTATTAATAATTGTTTTTTATTTAATTTTTATATACAAATAATTTAATATATAATTAGCATAATTTGTAGAATAATAATTTTTATATTTTCAACTATTTAACAAATTTGTAATTAATTTAATTTTTACAAATCAGATTATCAATAAAATAATTTTATAAGTTAGAGTGTTTAAAATGAACCGCTTACTAGAATCAGATTATAAATTAGGTTTCCAAATTCATTTAAAAATTTACTTTTATTATCCGAACTCTTCATTTTTCAATTAAAAAATAATTATTTTAAATATTTTAATTAAATGGATAGCCAACGAATGCCTGAGTTTTTAAATTTGAATCCGATTCGAACCTAATATAAGTGGTAAAAAAATTATGTGAGTCTATTCTACAACTCGTTTATTCACTATTCGAATTTCTTAAAATTGGATCAAGTGAAACTATCATTTTAAATTTTATAAATTGAAATGTTTGGTGGATAGAATAAAAGTTAAGAGTGTCATAAAATTAAATTAATGGGATTCGGAGTTGAAATTATATATTTAACTATAAATAAATGAAATTTTTTGAATAATTGGATCAAAATAATAATAATAAACAAATAAATAATAATTTGTGTCGTATAGCTATGAATATAGACAGTGGAGTGGACAGTGGACTCGCCAATTGCCTGCAGAATTCTTTTCTTCCCCGAATCTTTAATTTGATTATTTGATGATGTGTAAATGTACTTCTCTTTTGGTTGAATCTCCTGAAATATTGCGTTTACTTATAAAAACTGATTTTTTATTTTTCATTTTCTATTTTATAAAAACAGACTTTTAAAAAATACATTCACTCGATAATAATAAAAAATATTTTTTATATGAATAAAAAATATATTTTAATTTAATTTGATAAATATTATTCATAAATTTCATAATTAAAAGAAATAAAATATTATAAAATAAATTTAGAAATTTTGTATGTAAAGTTTTGAATTATTACTATTGATTATTTATAATAATATTATTATTTTTTATCATTTTCTAAAATTTTAAAAAATAAAGGATAAAATGTATTTGTAATTATAAAATTAATTATTCATTAAATCATAATATAAACTTTTATTTTACTTAAATTTTATGGCAAAAATTATTTATAAATATTATAATTTTAGTGATAAATTATCATTTAAAAAAGTGAAAAACAATTGGAAAACATATCTTTTGTTATAAAGGAAAACTCTGTAAAATAACTTAAAGCTAATTTTCAAATCTTAGTTAAATTTTGAAAAATTAGAAAGCTGTTTTCTAGTTTTTTAAATAGAAAATTGACTGATGTAAATCCAAAACTATGTTTTCCAATTTTCTTGAAAAATTTTTTTTAAACTATTCCAATTTTCTACAAATAAACAAACCCCTATTTTTTTAATTTGAATAATACCTTTTTATATAATTCAACAAAAAATCCCTCTTACTAACAAAGATAAAATTTAAAATTTATGAAGAATTTAAATTTCAAGGCAGAAAATAATTATAATGTGATTAGACATTATACTAATTTAAATTTTCACTATTTTAAACATCAACAATATTTCATAGTCGAAAAACATCAAACGTATAAAAAGTAGAGGAAATGCATATAAAAATAATATTTATGTTATTATAATTAACCACAAATTTAAATATGATTCGGATTAGGTTTGCTTAATATCAATCTTGGGTAGAAGCCCTCAGCTCAATTGAGAGTATGTACTTTTACTCATCAGGCCCTCTATGGCTAAAATTCGATTAACCTCTCATGTTTTTTTATAACAGCCAATCAGACATCGCATGATTAATTTTAGGTTCTCAATGAATAGAAAAAGAAATACTAAAGTAGGAGTTTTAGACCACATAGAAAATAATTTTAGGTTCGTGTATTTATTTCACACAAATATATGAATTTTGAGTTAAATCCTGGCCTTTTCAATTCATTATCATTATGATATTTTAAAACTTTTTTTTGTATATTGTACCAATTTTTTAAAAATTTATTGTACCAAGTAAAGTTTTTTTCATATGTATTATATCATAAATTAAGTGAATTTGTTTTTAATTTCTCTATGTGAAAATTCTGAAGACTTGATAGGAAATCTTGTTTTTTTAATGAATGGAAAAGAAAGTCAATTATATTAGTAATTTAATAAAAAGGGCATTTAAGTCTCTGTTGATTGTGAGCAGGAGAAAATAGGGTCCGTCCTATCTAATAATTTTAAGAGTTGACAATTTGGAGCCACAGACACCGACTAGTCCTCACAGTTGGGGTTTTGTAGGTACCCCCCGAAGGGGCAACCCTAACAGGGGGAGGTACTGTGTCTGTCATTCCAGCACTAGCAGGCTTCCGTCGTAGCTGTTTTTGATTTGATGTCACACTTACCTGCATTTTGTTATGACGTCACTTCCACGTTTTCACTCTTTAGTTCACTCTGTTTTTCTTTTACTTTGGCTCGCTGTTTTTGGAAGCTTTTACTTCGTCTTCCTATAAATGATTTACGATTCCAATGGTTGTTTTCATGTCAGAGCTAGTAATTTATGGTTACTCTATCACGTGCAAGTATATTTTTTACCCTGTGTTAGTTATATATATTACTTTCGTAGTCAATCTAAATTATAAAAAATTTGTCCCCATATGCATGTTATAACAGCCATTTAGTAATTCTGATCTATTCTTAATATCTCATATAATTAATTTATAATTCGGCCAATATATATACAGGCCGAACTAATATGGACAACTGCCCAATCATAAATAATTAATATAACTAAAAATAACTTCACACATTCACTAACCAAACACATCATTAATTTTTATATAATCAAATATAAGTCAATCATTCTAAACTGGAGAACCAAATAAATAAACATGAAATATTTATCACATCATAAAGCCTATATATATATATATATTAACATTTTAAAAGTTGAAATCTAGCTCTAAATCTCTGCAGAAAGAGCAAATGGAGTCTTTATACCAACAAATTTCTACTTCTTAGAAAAGTATACGAAAGAAGGGTGAGATTCACAAAATCAAAATCAGTGAAATAATAAATAATATATTACTCACATAATCAAACACAATACTTTCCAAATTTATTATGAACACTCATTATAGTAAAGCACATATCAATCATAACACTCATAAGTAATAACAATTATAATGCACATCGAGTGATCATTAATCAGTGAAATCACATTAACAAGATCATGCTCACCCCCAAAAATACTTTAATGTTAATGATATAATTGATGGTCATGTGACTTGTACCTAGGGATTCCACCCCCGTTTGGGCAAAATGGAGTCAGATATAAATATTTTTCATAGAATATTTTCTTGCAATAAATATTATAATCCAAGGTACATAAGGGGACATCACTCCCACCACTTACGCCCACAATCGGCATACTCACCATACTCGTGCTCTCGACCCAGGTGATTCATATTGTCCTAACTCCCACACAACAATAACATCACGTTAAATACAAAGCATCCAATCACTGAATTTATTAATGCACACGCCCGCGAACACACACACACATATGTATTTAAGTACTTGCAAATAAATAAATGCAATATTTTAAAAAATAAGTTATACATTTATAAATTTGGTCAAGCATTATATATTATTACTCATTTTGAAAGCAAAAATTCTACACTTTGTTTGATCAATTAAACGTTGACAGTAGTATCTGAAAAATCCCCAGCCTAAATATCAAATTCATACACCTTGCATTATTAGTTCTTTATTTCCAACTCTTTATTGATATTTAAATTCTTATTATTTTTATTTGTTTAACTTACATTTGTATTTCATTTCATCAAATGCATAAATTTATATTTTTAAACAAACTAATCAATTTAAATCTTTCATAGTCTTATTTATGAAAATCAAGTGTATATACACACACCCATATGTATATCTATTTATTTTACCAAATAAATATAATAAGATTTTACAATAAAAATCATTAATTTTCTTTACATTGCTTTTCTTTGGAAATCACTTAAAATTCTATTTTCAAATACTTCATTTAATTCAATCAAATACAATAAATTAATTCTTTAATAATGCTTTCTTTTCTCTTTCTGTCAAAATATGGCAGCATGTAATTTGTAATTTGAGTTAATCGTATTTAAACATTATATTTTCAATATAATTTACACAGCCCATCTTTAGGACAGAACAATTTGACTCTCATCCGCCATTTTCAATGTTTTGCAATTACAATATCAAAATTTATTTTATCTTTAACAATTTACCTGTTTTTGTTTTAAATTTTCACAGTTTACAAGTTCTTATCACTTTTATTAATAATTTCTATAAATTGGCTAATTTCATTAATAAATTGAAAATCCATCTCAGAACTAACATTCATTTAATTTATTTAATTTTTTTTACTAAGCCAATTTAATCAAAACTACTTAATTAATTTTCATTTTAGAATCCACATTAATATTTAATGAACTGAATCTTAAGGTACACTTATCAAAAATCAAACTTTGGATTCAAGCTCAGTGTGTGAAATCCATGATTCTGCCTCTCGGGGTCTTACTAGAGACTCGTCGACCAATGACCAGATTGTCGCGGGTGCCACTGTGTACATTGACCGAAAAATCCAACTGCATCCAAAAATTACAAACTATATATCGATTTGTTCGTTATGCTAAGATGATCACTAATATATGGTCATTTTAACATGGAAGTGGACTATTTGGCCAGAAATCGACCGAGAAAGTTCACTATTCACTATTTTGAGTTTTGTGATTCCGATAATAAAAATTAGTAAGAAAGCCATCACATGAAAGAGGATGAGGATTTACTATTAACCTCGGGCTTTGGACTTGTCGAAAACGGCGTATATTGCCAAAAATAAAAATTTGGTGTCGCGAGCTTCCAGCATCGATCTCTCTTGATCGGATGTCAAATTGCATGAACCAAAATCAAAATCATGATCCTTGCAACGAGTAGATACTTTTCGAGTATTTACTTGTCGGATTTGGTGATCTGTAGCCAGAGAACAATAGGACGAAGGAAAAGGGCGTCGGTTTCATACAGAGTGAGCAGAGAGAGTTTCTATGTTTCTTTCTTTTTTTTTTAATGCCTTTGTTTTTTTTTAACCATCATTACTACTTTTTGTCACGACCCAAAACCGTGGGCCGGACCGGCACTAGGACCTAGGTAAGCTTAAGGCACCCGAGGCCCGTAGTAAGCCTAAACTATCACAATCCATCCCTATTTTCATTTGACTATCAGAATAGTAAGCCCATATTAT
>CANUEX010181252.1:0-22049 GCA_948099535.1 Jatropha multifida | reverse complement strand
AAATTATGGCATGTATAGAAATATTGTAAAGAGTTTGGGATTGTAAATATTAAGTTGTAAATCAATGAGATTTGAGACTAATTATAATGTTTTATCTATATGTACATTTTAAGTGAATGATCATTAGTAGTTATTTCTTGAATGGAAGCTATTCTGTTAGGATAGAATTTTAGATTATTGATGTGATTATATAGAAGTGCTGTGTGATCGATTGTATTGATTTTGAGGTTTAGGGTTTGGAGGAGTAAATATTGGAAGTGTATTTGTTTTCTTTATATGGCAAGTCGATTTTTAGGGGAAACTCTTGCGAATTTTTCATAGGAATTTCCTTAAAACTATTATTTTTAAATTTTAATTACTTGTCTCCTTATGAAATCTTAGCCACTTCTAATATATGATTTAGATTATTAGGAGGGTAAGACGGTGCTCCGGCACCGAATGTGGCATTCGTCGTCTAGTCGTCTGGGATTAGGCGATGGGTGTTTCATTTAGTGGTATCAGAGTATAGGTTTAGGCAATTCTAGGATTTATAATTTGGTGTGAGAGTTTACATGATTGGAGTAATTACATAAGTGATTTAAGTTAAATACATGCCATATTAGTTTGTTTGGGAACTTCTCTTTGATGTGAACTTGTTGGTCTTTGTAGGTATTCAGTCATGTCTCAGCGTCTGTCTGATGAGGAAGTGGACAATTATGCCCTTCCTGAGGGTGCTATGCTAGAGGGAGGTGCACTAGCTGGAGGTGTCGCTGGTGGTGTTTTGGGTTCAAATACAGAGCGCGCCTTGGTTGCGGGGCCTAATCAGGGTGACTTTGTTCAGCAGTTAGTAGCTGCTTTGAGGCAGGTTGCAGGAGTTGTTCCCCAGGCTCCAGCCGCACTAGCCCCTATTCCAGTCTGTCCCCCTATTGAGAAACTGAGGAAATATGGTGCTGTGGATTTTATGGGTCGTAAGGATGATGGGCCTTCCGCAGCAGAGTTTTTGCTCCGAGCTACGAAGAGGGTTTTGGAGCAAATGCAATGTACTCCCCAGGACAGATTGATTTGCCCTACTTCCCTACTGAAGGAAGAGGCATACTTATGGTGGGAATCAGTAGTGAAGACAGCTAGGGTAGAGAATGTGACATGGAATTTCTTTTTGTCTGAGTTTCGGGAGAAATATGTGGGGGAGCTCTATGTGGACTAGAGGATAGCAAAGTTCCTTGAGCTTAGACATGGTTGGATGATTTTTTTCGAGTATGAGCGGGAGTTCCTACAGTTGAGTAGGTATGCTTCTAATTTGATCACTTCTGAGGCGAATAGATGTAAATGGTTTAGGAAGGGGCTACATGATGATTACAAGATGCACTTGACGTCCTAGCCTCACACCACGTTAGCTTCATTGGTGAAGGCTGCTTTGGAGCTTGAGTTGATCTGGATGGAGAGACAGGTTAGAGGTCAGAGGACCCAGTAGGGCAACCATTATAAGAGGTTTTAGGGTGCCACATTTGGATAGACATCTAGGGTTCAATCGAGTGGTAAGAGGTTTAGAGGTTCACCATAGTCTGGTCCTAGGCGAGGATAGAGATTTGGCCAGAGTACCTATGTTAGACTAGCTCCACAAGCCACATCCAGTGTTGTGTGATCCATTGTATTGATTTGGAGGAGTAAATATTGGAAGTGTATTTGTTTTCTTTGTGTGGCAAGTCAATTTTTAGGGGAAACTCTTGCGAATTTTTCGTAGGAATTTTCCCAAAACTGTTATTTTTAAATTTTAATTACTTGCCTCCTTATGAAAACTTAGCCACTTCTAATATATGATTTAGATTATTAGGAGGGTAAGACGGTGCTCCAGTACCGAATGTGGCATTCGTCTTCTAGTCTTCCTGGATTAGGCGATGGGTGTTACATGTCATGGTATGTAGACATCAACTAAGACTCAGGGAAGCTCACACCCAAGACATGTTGTTGGCAATGCCCATGGCAATGTGATAAGATCCATTAATAGTTTTGCGTGTGCCACGCCCAAGCTGTGTACATTGCCATGCCTGTGGCACTCCTAGTAGAAGGCACACCGAGACTTAAAAGACTCCATGGGCAAGCCGTGTCCAATGCCATGCCCGTGGCAGTCTAGCACAGATTTCCAAATTCCTTTTAAAAGGTGCATTTTTCTCCTTTTAACCCCAAATCTATCTCTCACCTACTATTCTCCTTCTCTTTCGAATGCCTCTCTCTTTCTCTTAACCTCCATAACCACTCACCTCCACCTTCTTTCTCCGTCTCTTTCCCTTTTATTTTTCCTTTTCTCTCAACAAATCCACACCCTTTCTCTTACCCATGGCACCAAAAAAAAGAACCACCTCGTCTTCATCAAGAGCACATTCAAATGTGCAAACTCCCACACAAAACCCATAAAGAGAAAGGAGAACTACCACCACAATTCCACTGAAAATTCCACCACCTCCATTCATACTTTCTCTAGAGCAATTAGAAAGGTATAATAATTTTACCTTAAAAACCATGTTACAAAATCGATTTATTGATGAGCATACTTTGGGTATGGTGGGTCTTAAGGATGCAGTGATTGAGCCTTTGAAACGATTTGGGTGGGGGAATTTTATTGCCATGAAAGACTGTAACGCCCTGACTCCAACTACCAGAGGAATTGTTCGCTTTGGATCAAGCCGGTTCCATCCCATACTAGATCGGCAAGACCCGCACGGTTTTGTCCCACAGGTGAAATAGGAACTTCCTAGGAGGTCACCCATCCTAGGATTTTTGTCAAGCGAGCATGCTTAACTTGTCAAGCGAGCATGCTTAACCCTAGAGTTCTTCCAACTCCCTAGCCATTCCACCAAAAGGCGCCTTTAATGATTAGTTACCCCCTTTTCGATATATCTACTAGAGGGGGTCAGGCTCTGATACCAAATTGTAACGCCCTGACGCTAACCACCAGAGGAATTGTCCGTTTTGGATCAAGCCGGCTTCCCCCATACAAGATCGGTAAGACCCGCACGGTTTTATCCCGCAGGTGAAATGGGAACTTTCCAGGAGGGTGGAATTGTCCGCTTTGGATCAAGCCGGCTCCCCCATACAAGATCGGTAAGACTCGCACGGTTTTGTCCCGCAGGTGAAATGGGAACTTCCTAGGAGGTCACCCATCCTGAAATTTCTATCAAACGAGCACGTTTAACCCTAGAGTTCTTCCAACTCTCCAGCCATTCCACCAAAACGCGCCTCTGATGATTAATTACCTCCTTTTCGATATATGATCTGATTCATTCCTGTGTCCCGTATTCCACTACCCTAGCTAGCCTGCCATCTTAGAAGCCTGCCAAGAGCCCTACTCTACCCACCCTCTTAGGATCGCTTTGCCGAGTTGGGATGTCACAAGATGTCTCGTGCTGTAATATTTTTGGGTGATTTTAAATGAAAAATGATGTTTTTATCTTTAGTTCCTACTGTCTCCCACCCTTTTCACTTTTCATGATATTTTTGCCTATAAGCGCTTACTTTCACAATAATGAGTACGCCTCTTAATCACGTATTGTGCCTCTTTGAAAAATTTGAGTGGGATTAATTAATTGTTTGAGTCTTTAAGTCAAGGAGTTAAACTAGACGTTCAGCCTAGACTCCTAGTTAGGGAGCTTAATTTGATGCTCGACTTGGACTACTCAAGTCCATAAGTCAAGGAGCTTTATGCGAAGCTCGGACTGAACATTCTCAAGTCCATAAGTACGGATTCTTATCTTGAAGCTCAGTCGGGATTCTTATCTTGAAGCTCAGTCGAGACTCTATGAATCCATAAGCAACATAGTTTATCTTGAAGCTCAGCCAGGATTACTAAAGTCTAAGTCAGGGAGCTTTATTTAAAGCTCAATCAGGATTGCTTAAGTCCCAGTCAGAGAGCTTATTTTGAAGCTCGGTCAGGGCTATTAAAGTCCAAGTGAGGGAGCTTATTTTGAAGCTCGGCTAGGACTTCTTAAATCAAAGTGAGGGAGCTTATTTTGAAGCTCAGCTAGGACTGCTTAAGTCCAAGTCAAGGAGCTTATTTTGAAGCTCGGTCAAGACTGCTTAAGTCCATGTCAGGGAGCTTATTTTGAAGCTCGACTAGGACTTCTTAAGTCCAAGTCAGGGAGCTTATTTTGAAGCTCAGTCAGGACTGCTTAAGCCCATATATCAGTGGTGAGTATGGAGAGTTGTCATTTATGAAAAACCTCAAGAAAAACTTAACATATATAGCCATCTCTATACCCTAGATCGACATGCCCATCTGATCTCCCTTGATGCATCTTTGTCCAAAAGTTGTGTATGTTAAGTGAAAAAACCTGAGGCTTTCTTTTACTTATTATTTCCTAAAACTAAGTTACAAAAGTACAAAGTAGCATTTTTTTCAAGTTATCTGCATTCCATGTTCGGGAAAGTTCTACTCCATGAGGCTTTCTGAGCTTATATGTGCTATGACCTATTCATTTTGTGATCTCGTAGGGTCCTTCCCAATTCTATCGGAGCTTCCCGACTCTTGTTGAGCCTCTAGTTATTTCAACGTTTCGCCAAACTTGATCGCCCACTTTAAAGTTTCTAATGTTGACTCTTTGATTATGGTATCTCTTTATTTTTTGATGTTGAGCTTTAGCCCAGACTACAAACTTTCCTTTTTTTTTTTTTGCTAGATCTAAGTTAATTCTTAGATTTTCGTTGTTGCTTTACTCATCAAAATTCTGTATTCTCTAGCTTAGGATTCCTATCTCCATAGGGATTATAGACTCAATTCCATATACTTAGGAGAATGTGGTTTCTCCCGTTGTTTGCCTTGGTGTTGTTCTATAAGCCCATAGTATGTTGTAGAGCTCTTCTGCCCAGTTCGCCCTCTCTCCTTCTAGCCTTTTCTTCAATCCCTGGAGTATGGTTCTGTTCATCAGCTCAATGAGCCCATTGGTTTGAGGGTGGGCGATTGAAGTAAAGTGTAGTTCGATGTGCCAATTAGAGCAGAAGGTCCTAAAAGCTGCAGAATCGAACTACTTACCACTGTCAGTAACAAGTTTATTTGGAATTCTATACCTGAATATAACATTGTTTCAAAAGAAGCTAATGGCACGAGCTGGAGTTATAGTATTCAGTGCTTCGACCTCCACCAATTTTAAGAAATGGCCGATAGCGACTACCACAAACTTCCTTTGTCCAGTAGTCACAAGGAAAGGACCCAATATGTCTATGCCCTATTAGGAAAAGGGTGAGGTCGAGCTTAATGGTTGAAGTAATGTTGTAGGCTTTCTTGGCACTCGATTGTACTTCTGGCAAGTTGCACAGTTTTGGATGAACTCCCTTACATCCTTTCTTATTGTGGGCTAATAATAACCCAACAATGAGATCTTCGGAATGGTGGCATCTAAGCCTTCGTGAGAGCCATAATATCCTTCATGAGTTTCTCTAATGTACTCACTTCCGGCTTCAATTAGACATCTAGCCTAGGGGTGAGCTTTAGACCTTCTATATAAGATTCCATTTTGCAGGCTATAATTGGATGCTTTTCTACTCAATTTAATGGCTTCTTACTGATCTTCTGGACGAAAGTCTTTTGTAAGTAATCTATAAGGGGCTGCATCTAGCTATTATTATCATTAACCATGTACACTTCATTGTGCTTGAAGCTTGGCAAGTATAGTCTCTCTGCTCGTGAGGTTTTCCCCTCAGGATATTGCCTTAGCGATTCTCCTTCTCACTTCTCGATGAGATCAGAGGATATCTTTCTCAAAGGGACATTGGCGATGAACCAAGCTTTGAATAGCGGAGATAATTAGGAAAAGGACCGGATGGATCTAGTCTTTAGTGTTTAGTACCACACCTGGGCAACGCCTTTCAATGTAACCGGGGAGACTTTGCACATGAAGTTCTCTAAACTGGTTTCCATATACATGAGGATTCTGAATGCTGTTAAGTGACTATAAGGATTGGTACTGCCATCGTAGGTTTGGAAGATCGACATCTTAAACTTTAGTGGGAAAGCCGAGCTTAAAATGTCTGGAGATAGGGGCGAGTCATCTCTAAGCCCAATATTTCCGATCTCCTCATGCTCTTTACATTCTTTGAAAATTCCTTTGATAACATTGCGTAGATCAGTATTGTTTGCTATAGGTTGGGCGAGCTCTTTGCTGTCGAGCATATAAGAACTCTAGTAAGCCTCGGATTCACCTCCTGGTTGTTCGGTCAGAGGCTCGCTTTGGGAGGGCACATAATTCTTTTGTCTCTCAGATCTAACTAAGAGGCTTGGGTGTTCTTGTTCACCCTAGGATTTTTGTTCTGGAATTGATGCTCATTCTCCAGCTGAGGTCTGGCCAGTAGCTGCTCAAGTACCATGGTGAACTGTTCATAAGCTCGAGTTAGGGTGGCTGCTACCTGAGGATCGGTCACTGGAGGAGGTGGGATTGGAATTTGGTTATTGAGTCTCTCTGGCTCGTTTGCTGACTCTTCCAAGTTTGAGTTCTTAAATGAACCGTTCGACATGGTGAATAGAGGATTTTTGTTCTGATCTGAAAGAATTGTGAGGTGTGTTCTACGCTCACCACACCAATTGTTAACAAAAAATTATTTTCATTCTCTGATTTGGCTTAAGGAGAGTTTCTTGAGAAGAAGTGTATGAAAGAGTTGTCTTTTATTTCAATTATCAGCCTCATCATATAGAAGCAATAAGAATTGAGGTAGTGGAGAGAATCCCTCCATTAGTAACTGCTGGGAGAATCTTTCCAATCAATAGGCATCGAACATCCAAAAGCTATTTTCTTTCTTTTTCTTATTTTAGACGTATTGATTAACACATGCAATAATAAAAATCGATAATCTAGAAAATTTTTTATTTCAAAACATGGCTCAAACATGGTGATTCAAATAGCCATATTCAATAAATAATATAAATCTTTCAAAATAAATAAGAAAAAGCTATGGAACAACATAATTTAAGAATTTAAATAATTTCAATTATTAACACTAAAAGAAATTATAAATTCTTAAAGATATAATGCCAATGAATATTTAATAGTTAGAAAAATACTATGAACTTATTTCTTTGCTATAATTTTTATTACATTTTAAGAAATAAATCATATATGTATGTATTTATTGACTAATCATTTGAGAGAGTAATAATATTTTGAATTTTGCATATTTTTGTAATTGCAGTTTATTTCAATCATTACATTTAGGTTTTAAATTCATTTTATAATATATTTGTCAAAATGTTAAAAATATAATGCAATTAGCAATAAGTTGTTTTTTTGAAGTATTTTTACTTATTAGACTAATTCTTAATATATAAAATAATGTTTTAGTCATTTACATATGAGCAAACATATAACACTCATTTACATATAAAATTATTTTCATTTAAAAGAAATTTCCTTTATTTATTTTTTCTTTTTTAGAGGAGAGAAATTCTCTTTACTTTATTAGAAAAAGAGGTCCCGTGTTTTTTTATCGCGCGCACGTCAGCCACGTTTTGATCATGCGATTGTTAATTCTCTCTTTCCATTTTCTCTTCCACTTCCACTGACCAGTGAGAGATCAAACCGTCTTCTTTGTTTCCCCACTGAACAAAACACAACTAATGCTCACTTCCATCTTCAATGGCCACTTTCCACCACTACCACCACAACCACCACCACCTTCTCCTCCGCACTCCTTATCCCCTCCCACCAAATTTTCCATTGTACCATTCTCTTCTCTCTTTCCCCACCAAACCCAGGTAATTTTCTCTCTCTTGTAATAATGTGTATATACTTTATTCTTCTTGTCTCTGAAATTATTTGTTTCTGTTGCAGGTCCCCACAAATTCTGTGTTGCATATCGATAAAGCATTCAAATGATGCCCATGGCGTCGCCATAAACAATGCCCAAAGCCAATACCAACCCATAAGCAATCTCCGGGTGGTTTTTGCGGCGGGTGGGACCGGAGGACACATAATCCCGGCGGTGGCAATAGCAGATGAGCTCAAAACAGCAAAGCCCAATGCCCAATTTCTTTTCATAGGAACTCCGAACAGTATGGAAAGTGCCTCCATTCCTTCTGCTGGCTATCCTTTCTCTTCTATTCCACCTGTAAGGCTATATTGCCCACTATTTTCGCTGAGAAATCTTTCCCTTCCTTTTCATTTGATTCAATCCACTATCCATAGCTTTAAGTTGTTAAAGGAATTTAATCCTCATATTGTTATAGGGACAGGGGGTTATGTTTCTTTCCCTACTTGTCTTGCTGCTTTAATTAGAGGAATCAAGGTTGTGATTCAAGAACAGAACTCTGTTCCTGGCATTGCAAATTATATTCTTTCCTTTTTTGCTGAGATTGTTTTTGTGGCTTATAATTCTACAGTTGAGTGTTTTTCCAGGAAAAATAAGTGTTTGGTTAGTGGGAATCCTATAAGATCGTCTTTAAGGAAGTTCCTTTCAAAGGCAGTGGCTAGGAAGGAATTTTTTCCGAGTTCTGGTGGGAACGAGGAGGCTAAGGTGATTTTGGTGCTTGGAGGGTCTTTAGGTGCTAATACTATTAATATTGCTTTGTTAAACCTTTATAGTCAACTGTTGCTTGAACATGAGAACTGGTTTATTATATGGCAAACCGGGGTTGAGGCTTATAATGAAATGGAAAGCCTTGTCAGGAACCATCCACATTTAGTTTTGACCCAGTAAGTTCTTCTGTTTCTTTTTTATGATTAATAAATTGATTATAATTCAATTTGCTCTCTTATTTATTTATACGCCGTACGATATAATCTTTTGTTCAAAAGTAAAATCATAAAATAGGAGACGCACGAGAAATTCTTCAAGTTTTGTGCTTTAGCTATTTTGGCAAGAAGTGGCTCTCCTTGAATTTGATGTAGTTATGAAACTATGCAGGTTCTTGCATTCCATGGATTTGGCATATACTGCTGCAGACCTTGTTGTCTCTAGAGCAGGAGCAATGACATGCTCTGAGATTTTAGCTACTGGGAAACCTGCTATTCTGGTAAATGAGAAGTTCTTCTCTTTTGTCTTTGGATTAGTGTTCATTGACATAACCCTCAATTTCCATTATTAGCAATGCAAATTAGCTAGAATTATGTTTGAGATGTTAGTATTTGGTGTTCTACTTAATTCAATGAAGCAAGATAGTTGTTTTCTAATTGAAGTTAGGAACACAAAATCATCTAGTTTCCAAATTTCGCATATTCGTTGAGTCCACATAGCAGTAGAAATTGCTTGATTGATTCCCTTACTGTGATATTGATATAAAACATGAGACGAAGAGGACGATGCAGTATACCAAATACTCAATTGCTCCACCATTCTAAGCAATATATTAATTCAACAGGGACACTTAGTGTCAAATGGGAAAGCTACACTGCGGGATATCTTAGTTTAACCTGCTGATCACATTGTTTAGTATTTAGTATTAACTTGACAACTCATTCCACAATTTCCTTTTAGGAGATGGTATTTGCAAGAAACTGATGCAAGATGTGATTTAGGGGTCAAAGAGAAACTTAATTATCATCTGTTTGAAGTTGGTTGAATTCTTTTTACTAACTGTGACAGATGTTCATCGCATTTCTTATGTGATTAGATGAGGTAAAAATTCAAAACCTATTGACAGAGTTCTTTACATAGTCATGTTTTAGGCATCCCAAAATACCTTACAGGAACTCAGTTTTCTTTGGAGATATATGTTGATAGTTAGAATTGGCACTAAAAGATGACATGGAATTTTATTTCAATGAGGATCTAAAGACCCCATGTATGCAATCTCTCTCTCTTCTTTGCAGATACCATCACCAATTGCAGAAGAAGGACATCAATTGAAAAATGCTTCTTTAATGGCAGATGTAGCAGGTTCAAGGGTAATAACTGAAGATGAACTAGATTCAACCACCCTGGGAACCACAATTGAAGAGATATTAGGTAAGTTGATTATTTTTCTTATTGTGATGATGCATTAAATTGTAGAGGCCTCTTAAGTCTCGTTGTAATTGCTCCATTTGGTACTTTGCCATTCTTTCTAGAAGTTAACGTCATAGCGTTCCTTGATGTGATACACTAAACTTTATTATGTCGTTAATCAAGCTTTGTACTTTTTTACCTTAACTCATGCCAAAGCTCTGGAATCCATCTTGTTTGATAGCCACTAATTGGATATTTAGCCCATATGTCATTGCTCAATCTCAACAAATAAATAATAAATTTGCATATCTACAAATTGCACTTGTTAAGTTAGCTTTGGTTACAAACACTTTATCGAATAATGAGAAAAATGAATGTATTCTCAAATTTATCTAGATGATACATGATGAGATATAACACTAGAGAAATGGATTAAGGGACAAAAAATTTAGAGAAATGAGATAATTTATCATCGAGGTGCACTAGAAGGAGAAGAACAGAAGGATAATATTATCTTACCACTTGCTAAAAAGCATTAGAGAAGTCCAAATCAATGTACTTGTTTGTTAGTTTACCTGCAATAGTTGAACTGTCTAACCAGTAACGAGCATGATATTGCATTCATATCAGTTGGCACTGTATTGAGTACAGATTGCTAAAATTTCTCATTGGTTTAACAGCCTCAGTCAGTCCAACATGTCTTTTATGGAAATTTATTTATTCATTTGAATTTGGCATTCCAGCCTAGTAAACTATGCTTGAATTATTTCTTTTTCTATTGAAAATTGATCATACGGTTGCTATGGCAGGAGATGAAACTGCAATGGCTGATATGTCAGAAAGGGCTCTCAAAGCTGCAAAGCCTGATGCCTCTGCAGAAATCGCACAGCGAATTCTTTCCTTAGTTGAGGCATCAACTAGGAGAAAGTAGCAATGAAGTTAATTGGTGAATAAAAGAATTTATTCCTGCCTGATTAATTATCCTTGCTGTAAATCTTTCTTATGGTACAACTATCTTATCTACTCTTAGCTGTTGCATTTTCAGACAGATTAAATGTTTGATGGAAGCTAAGAATGCATGATTGTCGTCTTAACAATGCTTAATAGTTAATTGTTTCGTTCGTTTAACTTTACAGTTGATGCTTCTACAGGCAGGTGTATCACAATTTCAGGCTGTTTAAGAGAAAGAGGACTTTGTATTAGTTGTAGGGGGTTGCAGTGCTTATTTTGTCTGTTCAAATAAGTGAGATTGATTGGTGTTTCAGATAAGAGAAAATAATTATTTCGTCATTTAGGTTTTACAAAATTAATTAACTCATTCTCGTATTTTTATATATTAGATATTTAGTTTTTGAGATTTAGTTTCATCTCATTATATGATCCTTCCGTCTAAAATTAATTATTTTTCTGTTAAATTATAATAAAAAGTAAGAGATGAGGGATAAATTTTTGAAATGACAAAATGATATACTCACACAAAAAATATAGAAAGACCACAAATGGCAAGTCACAGGAGCCACGGCCACAACCACTTCTACCTTCATCTTCTCCCTTACCCTTCAGAAACCAATCCAGGTTAACAAATTCAGGCTTCTAATTATCAAAGAAACCCACAAATCAAATAATATTCAATGTGAAACTCCACCTGAAATCTAATAAATTAAACAAAAAAAATTCACTTCCTCTCCACTAAACTCGATAAAAGACAGTTAATTCTAGCGACATTTGTTGTTGTCTTCTTCACCTTCTACTCTCAACTTCACCAATCAATGAACAAAGTCCCTAAATCACAAGTAAATGGAAATCCAAGTTGCAGCTCCAAACTCTATAATCCCACATGCGTAATGTGATTTCACCAATCAGATGAGCAAAGATTAAAGAATAACCTCAAATGAGTAAAACTTAAAGAATAACTAGCTTGAAAATAAATCAGAAATACCTAAAATTCGAAATTTGTAAAATAGTAATTGATGCGATTGTGAAAGAGGAAATTGTGTTGAGGGAGTCCAAGTGATATCCATTAGATCTAGGCTTGAATTTGAGCATTTGGTGGAGTTGATGGAAAAAAGTCATAATTAGAATCAAGTTAATTTTGTTGGGTGTTTAATGAATTTGTTTAAAGCTTAGGTTTTGTGGATTTGGTTCTTCTTGAAGAAATCAAGAAAACAAATAGGTTTTGTCGCTTTGGTTCTCTTGAAGAATGAATGGGGATGACGACAATTGAATGATGGTGCGAGGTGTTAGGTGGTAGTGAGATTTAACAAAAATGGATTTTAGAAAATTGCAGAGATGAAGGAACACAGAGACGAAAGGGGAGGAGGAGACTCTGTTTGGTCCAACATCTGTTTTAATATTATTAAAGGATATTTGTCTTTTACAAAACATTTAACCGTAAAATCACTCAAATTAAATGGAAGGACCGTATAACGAGACTGAACTAAATCTCAAGAATTAAGTACCTAATATATAAAAATACGACGAAGAGTTAATTAATTTTATAAAATCTCAAGGACGAAATAATTATTTTCCATTTAGATAATTTTATAATGCTTAGTTGAATATTTTTAATTTGTTCCTTAGTATTTTTTACTCCTAGACACTCGAGCTCTTGCTTCCTACTCCTTAGTTGAATACATTGATTTTTTTTTAAAATATATAGTAAAATACCTAAATTGTTATTTTCAAAATTAAAAATTTTCTATTTAATTTTACTACAAAACTAATGGAAATTTCATATTAAAGCACTAGGATTAGAGTAATACTATTCCATTTCATTGTTACATATATAATTAACTACACCTTTTTAAATATGCTATTGAAACTTGAGAAATAAATGCCTTGATATAATGTAATTAATTAAAATTTTAATTAAGTAATGATAAAAAGAGAAAAATGAATATAAACATAAAAATAAAATGTAACACCCATCGTTCAATCCTGGAGGACCAAACGACGGTGCCCCTGTGAAATCTCAACCCGATAAAGCGATCCTAAGAGGGCGGGTAGACCAGGGTCCTGATGAGCTTCTAGGATGACAGGCTAGCTAGAGTAGTAGAATACGGGACACAGGAATGAACCAGATTATATATCGAAAAGGGGGTAACTAATCATCAGAGGTGCCTTTTGGTGGAATGGCTGGAGAGTTGGAAGAACTCTAGGATTAAGCGTGCTCACTTGACAGAAATTCTAGGATGGGTGACCTCTTGGGATGTTCTCATTTCACCTGTAGGATAAAACTGTGTGGGTTTTGTTGATCTAATATGGGATGGAACCGGCTTGATCCAAAGCAGACAATTCTTCTGGTGGTTGGAGTCAAGGCGTTACAATTTGGTATTAGAGCTTGATCCCCTTCAGTAGATATATGGTTTGAGGACAAACCATGCAGAAGCTGGTGGGCCTGTGACATCTCGATCCGGCAAAGCGATCCTATGAGAGCAAGTAGAGTAAGGCTCCTGGCGAGCTTCTAGGACGGTGGGCTAGCTAGGGTAGAGGAATGCGGGACACAGAAATGAATAAGATCATATATCGAAAAGGAGGTAACTAATTATCAGATGCGCTTTTTGGTGGAATGGCTGGAGGGTTGAAAGAACTCTAGAGTTAAGCGTGCTCGCTTGATAGAAATCCTAGGATGGGTGACCTCCTGAAAAGTTTCTATTTCACCTACGGGACAAAATCATGCGGGTCTTACCGATTTAATATGGGATGAAACCGGCTTGATCCAAAGCGGACAATTCCTTACATAAATTGCACTTAATAAATATAGATAAAATTGAAAAAAAATAATTTATTAATAATATCCTAAAATCTTAAATAATAAATAGCCACTTAAATGGAACAAAGCAAAATGCCAGAACGAGGGAGTTTTATCTAAGTTTAGTCACTAGTTTGATTTGGACCTGAATCAATTTTTTAAAAATCGGAGCAGAATCAAAAGCTTGAGTCTTATTTTAGTTGTTAATTTGTTATCTCCTGATAGTTTGAAACTGAAGCGGGTCAGAATCGATTGTTCTAGCTGCATTTCTAGTTAAAAAAAAAAAGAAAAAAAAAAAGGGAATGCTAAAGATTTAGTGCTAAAATCGCACGATAAGCTCTACATCGTTTTGGAATGGGGAGAACTGGTTGGGTCTTGATTTCAAGTCTCATTGATTCAAAACTTCGGAGCAGAATCAAAAGCCCGAGTCTTATTTTAGTTGTTAACTTGTTATCTCCTAATAGTTTGAAATTGAAATAAGTCAGAATCGATTGTTCCAGCTGCATTTCTAGTTAAAAAAAAGAAAAAAAAGGGAATGCTAAAGATTTAGTGCCAAAACTGCACGATAAGCTCTACATCGTTCTGGAATGGGGAGAACTGGTTGGGTCTTGATTTCAAGTCTCATTGATTCAAAACTATTAGTTCAATGAACCGATCAATTTTTTATTTAAAAAATTATTAAAAGTTTCCAAATAATATATTTAGAGTGAATTTTTTAATAATAAGTTTCAATTAATAGTTGAAGGAAGAATATAAATCCTTGTTTTGGATTTTAGCAACTTGAAGTAAGATTTTTGCCAAATTTTGTTTTTGGACTTTCAAGCTTGACCCGTAATTTGGCTGCAGAAGCACAATGTTCCAAAAACTTACCTACGTGTGTTATTTTATATCATTTTGGACACTCTTACGCTTTTCTACTTGCACATTTAATATAATGCCATGTTTATGCCAACGGTTGACGCATTTGCATCATATGGCCTTTTACGTTAAAAAAAATTTACAATTGGATCCTATAATTTATAAAATATAACTATTCCATTTTCTTATAAAATAATATAAAACTAAAGAGAAAAAAGAGAAAGAATAGATAGCAAAATATAGAAGAGAATACGAGTATTATTATTGATGAGAAATCACACACACACATACACATATATATATATAGTTACTAGTGAAACCTAATAGAGTCCCCCACAAATTAGAAAAATAGAGTTCGTAGTAATTAAGACTATAGACTTCTAGCTTGTATAAGACATCCACTTATTTCATAACACTCCTCTTTGGATATGTCTATTCTTTAAAGAATATGACTCGTTAAAACCTTACTAAGAAAAAACCTTGTGGGAAAAAAAAATCTTAGTGAAGAAAAAAGAGTACATTATTTTTTTCTTAAATACGTATTGAAATACTGCCTCATTAAAAACCTTTACTAGAAAAAACCTAATGGGACAAAACTTTAGTTAAAGGAAAAGGGAGTACAGTACGTATTTACTTCTCCTCATGAAGATAAATCTTGAGATTTTTGTGCAATGCAATTTTTTGTATCAATTCTTCCAAACTTGTAGTGAAAGTAGAAAGTATGTTGATGAGCAAATCAATAATATTGTCACTTGACTGATTGAACTTTAATATCACCATTCTTTCGGGAGATCATGAATGAAGAAAATTTTTAGATGAAATATATTTTTCTTATCTCCTCCTACATGTCTTTCTTATAATATTGTAAAAATTTTTTTTTGAACAAATATACTGCACGTACTTTTCATCTTTTTTCATAAGTTACTAAAATATCTGCATGGCTAAATAAAGTAGTAGTAATGCTTTATCTATTGAATGTCATGAAATAATTATACCTCCACATGTAAGTGAATGACTTGATTATAATCTAATATAATATGGATTATACAAATAACTTGCAGCCGATCAAAACTGATTTTGATATGTTAGTTATAACATAATCTATATATATCGTGCCATGGAGATGTCAAAATATATGTTTAATTCGTTTAATTTCTTCATATCCAGGAATAACTATATCTTGCTAATAAAATTTTTAAAAATCAAGTATGAGTAGCAAGATACATTAGCACCTTTATTATACTAAGATATGGTACTTCAGGACCAAGAGTTCTTTATAATTTTCTCAAAGTGAAAAATGATCATCTTGCCATTAGGTGACCTCATTACTATCCTCATTTGAATCTTAGCTATATAGGGGGAGTCATAGGTAAAATTTCATTTATGAAATGCTCAATCTTCAAGCCAAGACAAAAACTTTATATTTACAATGTTTTTCATCTCAAACTCTTCACTTAAGGAATTTAAAATCTTTGGAAACTTTTTAGGAGTTTCAATAACGTTCATAAAATAAAAAAAAATTAAAGTCATATTCAAATATCTCTATAAAAGTTCATGAATATATTAAAATATCATTTCAATAAATATTCACTAATCAAGAGATCACCTTACTCGTGATAGTATATAAAATAAACATAAAAAATATTATAAAATAATAAAATAATAAAATATTTTTTTAGCCATAAACATCATTAAGACGATTCCATGTAGAAACCTTGAATAAATTTCTTGGGGGTCTCAATTTGATTCCTTCAAACAATTTTTTATATTTCATGGATATCATTATCCAATAATCTATATAGAGCTCTATAGTGAATTTCTCGAGAATTTAACTTTATGCTTCAAACAATTAGAATCTTTCAAAAATTTTCATATTGGTATCTATATCAAGTTAGCATATCAATCGACAATTATTAACTCATTAGACACATTTCAAATTTTCATAATTTGTCAGATTATTGAAATAATTGAATCTATCATATAAGGGTATTTATCTTCATAATCAATGCCAGTTACTTGCAAAAAACTTATGCAATAAGTTTGCTTTATATCTCATCACCCCATTACAATTTCGCATAAATATATATTTATAGTCTACTGACTCGACATCTCTTGATACCCATACGAAAATTTCAAAATTTACTTTTGAAGTAAATTAAATGCCACATGCATCATTTTATTTTGACTAATAAATTTTATATTTATATTCTCCAATAGACTAAACTCAAGATCCTCATCATTTTGCACAATTTCAAGCGGTATATTATATAAATATTGTCAATGTTTCTTTTATATTGGCTCTATCTTGTCTTGATATGACATAATTTATAGAGATCTCATAATTTTCATTCATTTTAGGTACCTGAGTTTGTTTGAAAAACTTATTAGTCATGTCTATGATCTCTTCTAAATTTTATTTTTTTAGAACTTGACCATTTTAAATATTTATTCCTTTTCTTTCATCTTGAAATCAATCTACCATGTTTCAGCCATGTCGTAGATTCATTAACACAAGCAGGTTATCCTTCAGGAACTTCATTTATAATAGGAGCAATTTGCAGCTAGTATGTGAGATTTAATTATTTCCTTTTGGATCCGTAAATATATCTAATAACTAATTTGCAATATCTTGCAAATGAATTATCTTTTAAATTTTTAAAAATGTCTTGTACGAAGATCAAGATATAATAACGATAATTCATTTTCAACCAATTTGTTCTTGTAGCTGCTTATTTTCTCC
Organism: Jatropha multifida; assembly: GCA_948099535.1. Taxonomy (NCBI): domain Eukaryota; kingdom Viridiplantae; phylum Streptophyta; class Magnoliopsida; order Malpighiales; family Euphorbiaceae; genus Jatropha; species Jatropha multifida. Next base: position 4,818 of record CANUEX010181252.1, on the reverse strand, counting down.
CCCTTAATTTCAGGATTCATAACAATTAACAAATTTGGCATATATAACTTTCTTATTTGAAAGTTCTAAATATTTAATCGTAGAATATATCCGACATATATTTTCAACCTCCTTTGAGGACCCATTTTAGTACGTTGTGGTGGAGCAATTAGAACATATACTGCACATTTAAAATTCCTCGATGAGTAATATTTGGTTCTTGATCCAAAATCAATTATAAAGAGGAGAACTTATAATAATTTATTTGGCTTGATATGAATAAGTACTATTAAATTTAATAGCACATCCCTCTAAAAATAGAGATCTTCGTTCTCATAATAATCCTCGCAATTAATTGCAATTATTTAATAAATAATTATATCAAATCATTTTGAATATAAATAAAAGCAACAACGGGTTGTCTTATAATTATTTCAATTAACACATGACATAGTCATTAAAACCCTGATGTGTAAATTTACCATCATTCTTAAGCTTAAATTGTCTTAATAGTATAATTTGAAAATTATATTCTTAATCAAATTATTTGTGCAAATAATCATGCAAACTTCTGATTGCGTATTGATAATAAACTTTGCAAACTTCATGTTCAAAGTTAACAATAATTATGTAATTATCTTTTGGATGCATCCATAATACATTCAAAGAAATTCATCTATAATTTTTCTTTATACATTCTAGAAAATACAAACAGTTCAACTTAAACTCTTAGTGATTGCTCAATAATTAATTTGTTTTAAGAACAAACTAAACATGAAAAAATTCATTACAGTTGAAGAAACTTCTGGTTCTTCAATAAATATCTATACAAGGATTAAGTTTTCCTTTTCGCATCATTATTAATTGGGATGGTCCAACTGATCATGCCAAATAATAAGATACTTATATTTGTAAACTTCCAGTTTACAATCATATTTATTTTAATCATTATCTCTATATGATATCCATTTTAATGAATATCTTTGGAATAATTTATTATGCATAAAATTCATTCCTTTAAGTAGTAATACTTACTCTTCGAAAGCTTTTAAACGTTCTTTTACTACTAAAGCCAAATTTGTCTTTTTATATTTTGGTGTACAATAACCAATATTCATATATACTACATTTATTTGTACCACTTTTGGTGGTAAGATTTATTCTTAATAACTCATGTGGCTACCATAATTACTAAGATCATGATTTCAACCCTTACTCTTTTTAATATTTTAAATGACAAGTATATTTTTCTCATTATTTATGCCTATGTCCATTTATTGCTTTCGCTTTAGGGAATGTTTCATGTCTAGTTAAACAGGTTTCACTATCCTCACGCCTATTGTTATATATGGTTCCATTCACTTTAGAGAATGGAGCAGATCCAATTAAATTCGCTTCATGATTTTTTATTAAGATCTCTTTTATTTTGCTCAATGATAAAAAAAGATATGAAATAAATTCAAAATATATCTTAAAACATTTTTCTCAATATTGCTACTTTATGAGCATATTCGAGGTATAAATATCATTAATAATCTAGATCAAAGACTAATAGTTTCAAATATAATAATAACATTATCTTAATAAATCAATTTTCAAAATTTGTAGTACATGGATAATATACTCAATATATAGCAATAATTATAATAATAGCAATAACTTTAATATTGCAAAATTACATCAACTTACAGTTTTGCAGGTTTTGTAATAATGAATGCATTTATTCGTGATACCTTTAATATTATATATTTCTTTGATAATTTTTAATCAAACGAAAATTATTCTCTCTTTGAGCAACTTAACTTTGATTGTAATAAACTGCAAATCTCTCTTTTAAATAATCATAGTAGAACAATCGTGCTGATAATGTGTTACAAAATAATATAAAATTAGAGAGAAAAAAGAGAATGAATAGATAATAAAATATGGGAGAGAATACAAGACTGTTATTATTGATGAGAAGCCATATATATAGTTACACAAGTGGAACCCTAATAGAGTCCTTCACAAATTAAAAAGATAGAATTCGCAGTAATTAATATTACATACTTCTAACCAAATAGGACATCCACTTATTTCATAATAATTTTTATTTTTTAAAATATATTAATTTTTCTTATATTTTACTTTCGGTATACCATTAAGTTTCTTTATCCAATTTTATATCTTTTTTATTAATTTAATAAGAAAATAGAGAAATCATAGTAGATATTAAAATATTATATTATAAAAATTATAGTATAATTTCTATAATTTAAAAAAGCAACTAGTTCATCTCTATTGTTTTTAAAATAAAAAAAGATATTTTTATTATTTTAAAATATTTAACAAAAAAATATAAAAATTAAAAAAATATACGATAAAAATAAACTATAAGAAAATTCATGATGGATATTATTGTCTAAGTAATCATGATTGTTGATTTAAAAAAAAAATAATAATCACCATTGTATTATTTGAATCTTTATAGTATTTTAATAAAAGAAAAATATTTTTCATAACATCTTGCATTATTATATTTGTTAAAAAGAAAATAATGTAGTTTTAAAAATATTACTTTTATGTTATTATTATTTATAGCTCTACCGATTATAAAGGCGAATTTAGAAATATGAACCCATTCATGAAATTTTGTTAGATGATTTGAATCATTTCCTTTTTTTGAGAAGAAAATCATGTCTTTTCATCGTATCAAAGTGAATCGAATTTTTATTTCAAATAAAAAATCACAATAATTCCAGAAAATGTTAATTTTAAATTTATTTAAGATAAATTATTGTAAAATTCTTGAGATTTTACCATAATTATTGTTTCATTTTTTACTGTTTGGAAAATTATAAAACTTTTGACATTTGTAACCATGAAACTAATAAAAACAAAACTAAAAATAATGTTTCATTATCTCGATGAGGGAAAGATTTTTCATAAAATATTTCACGATTATATTTCTTAAATAGAAAACAATATAGTTATAAAAATATTATTTTTACATTATTCTTTATATCTCTAACAATCATAAACATAAAGGCCAATTTAGAAGGAGGAATTCATTACTTACTGTTTGTTACATGAGTTGGATAATGTGTCTTCTGATCTCAAAGTGAATTCAAATTTTATATTTTAAATAAAAAATCATAACCACTCCTAAAAATATTAGATTTAAAATTTATTTAAAACAAATTATAAATTTATTAAAATAAATTATTAATTATAAAGTCCTTGAGATTTAATCAAAATTACTCTTTTATTTTTATTGGTTAGAAAAATTATGACACTTTTGATATTTATAACTAGCTTTGTAAATAAGCCAAATTGAGCTCAAACTTATTAGATTCAAACTCGACTTAATAAAATAAAGCTCGGCTCAACTTTTAAAATTTTAAGTTTGAGTTCAAACTCAGTTGGATCTCGTGCTGAACATTATTAGACTCAAACTTGAGCTTGATTCCAGCTAAATTTGAATGACTTATAAATCTGCTAAGCTCATTTATACTCTATTTGGAATTATATAATTTCAAGGTTTTTTCGTTAAAAAAAAAATTACTTTCGATATTAATTTTTAGTGGAAAAATAAAACTCAATTAGGAATATCAAAATGAATTGGCGAGTTACATTAGTGTCATGTTGACTTGACATTGACATAGTTAATGTCAATGTAAACATAGGTAAATACCAATATGGTCTGGGTTGTCAAATATCTAAACTTGAGTGTCATATAAAAATTAAACGAGTTACATAAATATGATCTATAAAAATATTTAATTAAATGGATTGTATATCCAAATATAAATATAACAATATGTATAATATGTTTAATTAAACAGATTACAAAAACATAATACCTGTTTTTAATATTTCAATGACACTATATATAGTAAAATTATTTTCTCACCCTCCATCTAACAGATTAAATATGTTTACTAATGAATTTATAATATGAATGTTTTAAGTGATGCAATAAATGCATTAATTCATTTATAATATCAACCCGTTTAAATTTTATTTTAATCTGATTTTATGTGTTAAAAGAATGATATTCTTGTATCACGATGGATTTTCACACCTCTAAAACCGTTTCTTAACTCGGCACACACTTGTTAATTTCTCTACCAGCTTTCCCTTAACTTTTGAAACCTCTAATCGCATAATTACACAGTTGCAATTATCAGATTTTGCAGTAAATTTTCCAAATAGTAAGTTGGCTATTTATTTATTGTAATATATTTTTTATTCAAATAAATTAGCATTGATTTTTATAAACATCTGTCAAACGAAAGCTATTCCACCGCGTCTCACGCCTGCGGACCCCACTTATATAACCCAACAGCGTACGCTTCGTAAGGGCCCACACTATCCATTCTCGTAGAAATATACATAAAAAATTATATATATTAATATTATTCTATTTCCCTATTCTATTATAAACCAGAAACAAGAGGAAACAGAAAATAAAGAAGCAGAAATGGTGGTTTTGCTATTCGATCTTCGGGTAACTTCCACATTTTCTTTCCTAGAAAACTCCGCCTACGCCAAACCGTCGCCACGGTCGCCACGGACGCTGAGGTTAAGAGCAGCGACGAAGAAGCCTGAGATTTGTACGGCCGATGAGTTACACTACGTTCCTGTTTCAACTTCCGATTGGAAACTTGCTCTTTGGCGCTACCTGCCTTCACCTAATGTATTAAATTTTGATTTCTGTTTGAAATTTCTTTGCGATAAAAATCAATTGAACGATTTTGATTCGATTTGATTTGTTTATCAGGCGCAGCAGCAAAGGAATCATCCTCTGTTATTATTATCAGGAGTTGGAACAAACGCTATTGGATATGATCTTTCCCC
>CANUEX010181175.1:0-19673 GCA_948099535.1 Jatropha multifida | reverse complement strand
TAAGTTGTCGGGGAGAAAAAAATAGTGACGCACAGTGTTTTTCAAAAATATCCGATTCGGGTCTAATTTAAATTAATTCGGTCCAATAAAAAAAAATATTGGTCTGATTTTATTCGATTGACGGTTATTCGATAAATTTTTGAGTGAACCAAAATGATTTTCGGTCCCGATAATATTACGTGGCGTAATATTATTGGCTAAAAATTTATAATTTAAATTTAAATGAAAATGTTTCGAAATAAAAATTTCGAGGTATTACAATCTCTTCATAATTTTTGAATAATTTCTTCCTTGCTTAAGAATGATTTCCCCAAACTTGAGTTTTTGATTGACTACTTTTTGGGGTGCTTCTCATTGAATTTTTCTAATTTCTCCACTTGCTAATGTTTGAATGAAAAATTTCTCACTTTTTATTTTCTTGCTATGTTTCAATAAGATCAAATCTTTCAACTATACATGATTGCACTTAGGGTATAATTTAAAAATAAGTTTAATGGCTAGGTTTTAATAAGGGTAAATAAGAAAAAAATATTGGTTTATAGGCTTCAAATTGGTTGCAAGGGTTATGATTAACTTAAGATGGTTTTAGGCTAAAATATGAAGTTTAACAAAAAATGCCTAAATCATCTCTTTCTAATGCAAGCACTTTAAAAATTTTGTCTCAAACGAATTCCAATTTTGTTCTAGGAATGCCAAGGTTAAATAACTTTAGATCAAAACATATATATCTATCATAATAATTTTGAAAAATGGGTGTTTACAATCTTAAAAATAAATGTTCACACCAAGAAGTATTATTAAGTTAAAAAATTGAAATTTAAGTTGAAACATGCTATAGTAGAAAACAACTAAATTTATACAAGTTATAAGATTATGATAATTTTTTAATCTTGCTTATAATTATCCCAACCATATCGAACTAATCATGCAAAAGAAAATAAGCAAAAATATGTCCCTCCCCCAACTTAATTTAGCACATTGTCCTCAATGTGAAAAATCAAATAATTAAAAGAAGAATGAAGAGCCTCTTACCATCATTGTATTAAGGAATACAATGAAAATACTTAGGAATGAAACGGATTAGAATCCAATGGCTAAAAGCTAAAAAAGAGAAGATAGGCTAAATAATAAAGTAAAAATATTAACGATAAACAATCGAGTGTAAAACATAAATACCAAAATTAAAAAGACAATTCCAATGAAAAACATAAACAATACTAAAGTAATAAGAAAAAGAAATGAAAAATAACAATACGAAACACAGAAAATCAGTCTGTAGGAGGTCGTGGAGGATGGTGTTGTAGCATCTGTATCACTGTCTATAGCTGACTATTGATTCCTTGTTATTGGGATTGCATGATGTCCAGTCGAGATTCAAGACTTCCGTGCATAATTTCGATGGATTGAAACCTGTCAAAAATCATAGTCTCCATCCCATGAAAGTGAGCATAAACCATGTCCATTTTAGACATTAAACGGGCAAGAACTTCTTCATTGGACAAGTCGTATGGGCTCTAGAAAGAAGGTCCTACCCCAGATGTGCCTATACCAGAAAAAGTTTCAAAACCAAGTGGTTGTGGACGATCCACTTATATGTTAGTGGGATCTCCCTCTTCATCTTCACTATCATTAATAGGCCTATCTTCTTGGGATCGTACAACACAGAATGTATCTTCTATTTTTTCAACAAGCTTTATATGCAGCATGACGTCTAAATCAAGTCTAGTGCCTTTCCCACCTCCTATTATGTCATAAACTGGTCAAACGGGGTTCCATGCATTCAGATAAGAAGCAATATGAGTCACAAAACATCCCATCATAATAGACCCTTTATCCATCTGGGCCATTCTAGACTATCATTGGCATAACCAAAAACCCACATTAAGAAAAATTCCCTGATCTATAGCCCAAATAAAGTATAATTCATTCAACCCCAAAACTCCATCACTCTCACTCCGTACAAAGATTATGTTAGCCAAAAATTTATGAATGTACCTATATGCCGGATTGCATAAGTGGGAGGCTTTGGATATCCTAGGATTGTATCCAGTTTTTCAGTCAGTTCAATCCATGTATTGCGATTACAAAAATCTTTGGGTATTTGTCTAAATGCATTTTCAATGGAAACCCAAATATGTGGCTAATCTTATTCACTAAGAGTTCATATATTCTGCCAAAAAGCCTAAACTTAATATTGCTTGGGTATTCTTTATGCAGGAAAAAAATATTTACAGAAAAGGAACTCAAAAATTCTAATGTCAATGGTGTAACACCCCGATTTCGAAAGAAATTTCATAAAAAGATTTATGTAATTTTTTTTATTCCTTCTTGGAAATTTAGATTCAAAATCTATTTATTTATTGGTAATAAACATTAGAAATAATTATTAATATATATATTTTAGGAATATAAATTGTTAAATAAGAGCTTAAAAACAATGATCAATGAATTATTTGTCATCTAGTAATTTAATTTTAGAGAAATGGAGTAATAAAATATTAGTGGTGTTATTGGAACAAATACATATAGACATATGAAAAGAGAGAAAGGAATAATAATACCTAAAACTAAACATTAGAAGAAGAAAAAAATAAAAAAAAAAAAAGAAATTCTCTCTCCTGCGTTTCTCTATCCCCGATTCTCCACCGCGCAACAACCCACCTCCCTCTCCACCTTCACATTCTCTGGCCACCGGCCATGAAAATCGACAAGTCCGGACTCTATACTCATCTTCACGATGAGAGGAAGTCATTAGTGGCGTTGGTAGGATAAGTGCCTGAAATGGCAGAGATCGCGACTGGAAGCTTGTAGATCACGCGAAGTGGTTTTTCTACGATCTGAGTCATTTTCAATGATTTCATACATGAAGATAGGTGTCGATTGATTCCTCTCACCTTCTGAACATTTCCCCTTCATTAGTTGCTGGAGAGGGGCTCGAACGGTGGAACCGCCATGGATGACAGTGGTGAGGGAGGTTGTTGAGGCCGATTCCGGCCAAGATAGGCATAACCAGCTTGAAGTGAGCTCATATTTAGACTCCTCATGAAATTTTGAGTGAGAAGGTGCGATTTGTGTTGATTTCTAGACTGTTTGGGTATTCTGGCCACCATGCACGGCAACGATGATCCGGTGACCGGCCAACGGCAGTCCGGCGAGACGCCGAAGAGACAGAACGTCGCATTTTGCGCTCTAGACCTGAATTCGAACTCTGATTTTTTATCTATATAATTTATGTTTCAGTCGTTTAAATTTGGTATAACATTCAAGTTAGAAATTTATTATTATTGAGTTAAATTTGCTTAAATAAAATTAAGTAAATTACATGGAAAGTTAATTGTGAAATGAATTTCTAAATTCATTAGTGAAATTATCCAATTTAAGAGAATTACAAATAAAATTGATAAGAACTTATGAGTCGGTAGAAAAATGACAAATAAGGACAGTTAAATTGTTATTAAGCAAGTTAAAGACAACTTAATTGTAAAGAAAATGTATTATGAGATTGAAGTGTAACTGAAATATGTTGAGAATGGAGGAGGGGAAATTGAATTGCTTTGCTCGATGGATGGGCTGTGTGACATTAGGATAAATGTGAAATTCGAACAGACTGGTTATAAATAAGATGCTGCTGAATTTTAATAAAAGAGGAGATTTATTAAAGAATTAATCTTATTGAAATAAATAAAGGAAAGAGTGAATTAGTTAAATAAAAACAAGCTTAATTTGTACTTGATCAAAATTAATGGAGTAATTAAATTGGTTTAAGATATAAATTGATTATATTTATTGAAATGGAAAAGTGATGCAAACTGAAAATAAGAATAATAAGAATACAACACCAATGTAAAGCTAAAACAATAAACTGAAAATAAATTATGCAATTTGTTTATTGGTTGAGTTAAATCACAAAAGTGGTTAAAGAAACGATTAATAAAGAGGAAAGGCTAAGGAAACTTTTAAAGCCAGGTTAGTGCAATACTAACTTTTTAATTTAATTAAAGTTTATTATATTGTTTTCATATATATATTTTTGCGATGTGAGTTATTTTCTTAGAAAGGAATTATTGAAGTTATTACAATATTATTTTATGGATTTTCAAAGAAATGATATATTAATTGATATGATATGATTTTTAAATGATTTTATGAATTGATTGAAATTTTATTTTATGAAAAAGATGATTATTGGCCACATATTAATTAATGTTTGAGTGGTGGCTATGATTGATATTTTATGATATCTGCAAGCAAAATAAGGAAAGAACAAGTTAAATGTGAAATATTTTGATTAAGCAAAAATGATAAGTTTTGGGGCTCTAATATACTTAGTGTGAATGTATTGTATGATCTGATTTATTCTGTAAGATGAGCATGCTCAGCTTTAATACTATTCTGTTATGTGATGAGCTATGATCATATGCTAGGCTTAGGATGCTATTCTGAGTAAGCGGATGTGCTTACATTCTAGTGGTGCTTTAACAGACCACATTCTGATGGCGTTCTCACAGGCCACATTCTGGTGGTGCTTTCACAAGCCATATTCTGTTTAGATATCTACGAAATCTTATCTGCTTCATTTTCTCCTAAGTGTATCTGAGCCCCATATGTAAGAATTTATTTTAAAAAAAATTAAGGTAATAAGTTCTGTTATATAATTTGGGTCATATGTTTTTAAATTAAAGAAATATGTGGTATTGGTAGTTAGTAGGTTTATATTATATTAATTTGAGTAATGGGTTTTGAAATGTTTTAAATATTTAGTTAAAGATAAATATTTAATACAATGATAAAAATGATCGATTATTAATGTTTGTATATAAATGTTTATAATAAAGAAAATCTCTTCAAAATTTATGTTTCTAAATTGTTATTTGATTTAAATTATAAATAGCACCACTGAGTTTTAGACTCAGTGCGATGAGTTTTCTCACGCGCAGGTTAAAGATAATATAAGTTGAGATGGTTCGGTAATCCAACATCAGAGGAGGAGGAAGTTCTTCAGACATTTAAGCATATAGTAAGAATTTGGCATGTAGTATAAGTATTAATTATTTGTTGAGTGTGTAAGTAATGGTTTGGGAACTAACATTTAATTCTAAACTTATATTGGATTTTAATTGATAGACTATTTTACAATTCAATTTGATTATTTAATTTTTATTATTAAAAGTTCTACAAAGGAATTAATATTTTCAATACAGATAACTTTGTATGGTGTTTAAACAGTTATCAATGTTGTAAAAGAAATAAAAATGTTGTTACTGAATTTTCTAATATATTATGAATTATATTCTTTTCTTTAATTAAATATTTTCTTAATGTAAAATCATATTAAATGAATAAGCAAATCAGTCTGTGTTTCTGGCACAAAATGTGACATCACTGTCTAGTCTTATAGGACCAGATAGGGGTGTTACAAGCGGTGCATAAATAAAATCTTTCATTGTAATAAATTGCTCTCATTCAATCGTTTTAAGTGGCTCAAAGACAACATTTTTAAGGCTTACTTGTTCCAAAGCTTGCTCATCTGTAAAACGATTGGGGAGAATGGGACGGAGAAAGAGTTTATTGTACCTTTCATGTTGCTCGTTTGATCCTATTGCGAATGGTGGAGGAGTTGGTCCTGTGGGTAGAGGTGGGGGTGATCCAACAATAGCGGATGTGCAGATTGGACTCTTGCGCCCACAAAAGCAGCAGAGTGGCTTCGTTTATACCGTGGAGGCATGGTGGAGGGGGGTAAAAGGAATGAGTGATGTGGGTGTTGAGGAAGAAGGATAATGGAAGGTGGAGGCTGTTGAGGGAGACGTATCGTTTATAAGAGAGATGTTAGAGGGAGCTGAGTGTGTTTATAAAGGATGAGGTTTAGAATTTGTCCAGGAACCAAAAAGTTAGCTCTTTTATTTCTTTGAATGAGATGTGACACGGGCATGCTGAGTCGGGCGTGCTAGACACTGACCTGTAGATTTAAAAAGAGATGCATACCTGGCACGGACGTGCTAAGGTGAGCATAGCCTGCATTTTATTTTCCAAATTCGCATGGGCGTGCTGATGAGCATGGCACAAGCGTGCTAGACATTGACTTGTAAGGCAGCATTCATGCTCAAAATGGCATAGGCTTGTTGATTGGTACGGCCTGGGCGTGCCAGACACTGACTTGCAAAGGAAAATTCACGTTCAGAATGGCATGGGCGTGCTGATTGGTACGGCCTGAGCGTCCTAGGCATTGACTTGTGAAGGAATTCCTGAAAAACACAAAAATAAAACTTCAAATTCAGTGAATTAAAATAAGTCAAAGAAAAATACAATGAAAATATATTAAAATTTAAAAAAGGGAACCAAAAAACAAAATATATATGAGTTGTCTCCCACAAGTGCTTTTGTTTAACGTTGTTAAGCTCGACTCATTTGACCCTTCCTTTCAGGTGAGACTCATTGTAGTCTTGATCGAATAAAAAGCTTCATTTTGGAACACTTTCAGTCTTTGAGCATTAACTTTGAAGCTTTGATTTCCATCAACAATCTCAATTGCTCCATGTGGAAAAATTTCTTTTATGGTGAATGGTCTGGACCACCAAGAGCGCAATTTCCCTAGAAACATATGAAGTCTAAAGTTATAGAGTAATATCTGTTGTTGGACTCTTAGATCCCACAAAATAATGTGCTTATCATGTGATTTTTTTGTTCGATCCTTATAAATTTTGGCATTCTCATAAGCATGCACCCTCATTTCATCCATCATGTTCAATTGAAGCACTCTCCTTTCTCCCACCTCTTTGGCATTAAAATTTAGAAATTGTATTGCCCAATAAGCCTTGTGTTCCAACTCAATGGGTAGATGACATGCCTTACCATAGACCATCCGATATGGAGACATACCGATTGGTGTTTTGAATGCAGTTCTATAGGCCCAAAGTGCATCATCCAGCTTCTTGGACCAATCTTTCCTTGATTGACCAATCGTAGTTTAAAAAATCTTCTTAATTTCCCTGTTAGTTACCTCTACTTATCCACTTGTTTGTGGATGGTATGGAGTACCTACACGATGACTAACACCATATATTGTAAGAAGGGAATCTAGATACTTATTACAAAAATGTTTACCTCCATCCATGATAATTGCTCTAGGAGTACCATGTCGCGTAAAGATGTATTTCTTGATGAAATTCATCATGCTCTTAGCATCATTATTAGGAAGAGCAACGAATTTCGCCCATTTAGAGACGTAATCCATAGCCACCAAAATGTATTGGTTGGAATAAGAAGATGGAAAGGGTCCCATGAAATTCAGGCCCCAAACATCAAAGATCTCCACTTCTAGAATGTTGTTCAATGGTATCTCATGTCTTTTAGAGATATTTCCTGACCTTTGGCAACGATCACAAAGACGAACAAAGTTAAAAGCATCTTTAAATAAGTTAGGCCAATACAAACCACTTTCTAATGCTTGTGCTGCTATTTTGTTTTCTTCAAAGTATCCCCCACATTCTAAAGAATGATAAAATCGAAGAACACTTTCCATCTCTTCCTCCGGCACACATCTTCTAAAGAGTTGATCAATACAATACTTAAACAAGAAGGGCTCCTCCCAATAATAAAATTTAACATCATGAAGAAATTTTTTCTTTTGCTGATAAGAAAGATTAAGAGGAGTAATCTTGCAAACAAGGCAATCAACTATGTCTGCATACCATGGAACTTGCATATTTGCTAAGAGAAGAAGATGCTCATGGGGAAAATCTTCATTAATTTGGACTTCTTCTTATTCTCCTTCCCCCAACTCAAGTTTGGACAAGTGATCCGCTACAAGATTTTCAGTTCTTTTCTTGTCACGAATTTCCAAGCTAAATTCCTGCACAAGAAGAACCCAACGAATTAGTCTAGGCTTTACATCTTTCTTTTCTAACAAATATTTAATGGCTCAATGGTCTGTATAAACTATTATCTTAGCTTCAATTAAATATGCTCTAAATTTTTTCAAAAGCAAAAATAATAGTTAGGAGCTCCTTTTCAGTGGTGCCATAAATGAGTTGCGCATCATTCAAGGTACGACTAGCATAGTAAATGACATGCAACTTCTTTTCCTTTCTTTGCCCAAGTACAGTTCCTATAACATGATCACTAGCATCACACATAATTTCAAAAGGTAGGCTCCAATCTGGTGTAGCAATTATAGGAGCTGAGATGAATTCCTTCTTCAACCTGTTAAAAGCATTCAAACACTCTTCATTAAAATCAAAAGGAACATCTTTAACTAACAAATTACAAAGAGGTTTAGTGGTATTTGAGAAGTCCTAGATGAATCTCCTATAGAAACCGGCATGACCAAGAAAGTTTCTAACTCCTTTGACTGAATTCGGAGGTGGTAGTGTAGACACCTAAATTTTATTTAAGTTAATTTAATTATTAACTTAATTATTTAATTAGCCAATTAAATTATTGGTGAGTTACAATTAAATAATTTATTTTAATAACCGATCAAAATATTTAAATGGTTATTAAAATAAAATTATTGGATAAATATCATTTACTACATAAATAAATAATGTAGTAAAGTCCAATAAGAATTAGCTAAGTGGGCCAATTAAATTAAATCTTGGTTAGTAAGTCGGACGTCTACATAAATCAAGTGATGCAGCAGCAGCCAATGAGAGCTTGCTAAATGGACCAATCAAATTACATGGGGACTCTCTCAAATCTCTATAAATAGGAGGCCTTTCTACACATACATACACATAGAGACTCGTAAATAAAAAGACAGAAAAGGAGCCTTGAAACTCTATCGAACTCAAGACTCAAAAGTCCTATCTCAAGTCCAAAGAATCAAAGTTCAACATGAATTCAAGATCAAGTCTCCATGACCCTTGAATCGTCAAACACTCATTCTTCGTCAATTCAACGTCAAGTCGTTTTGGTCGTTGAATCGTGTTCAAGTTCAAGTCTTTCGACCTTTGAATCGCGCTCCCGACAAAGAGAAGAATCAGAGGATAATCTTCATTATAATAGAAGATTTCACTAGAGATTGTATCCACTACATCACAAATATAATTTGTATTTTGTAATTGAATATTTCTTAATTTCAGGAACAAATTTTACATCTACAGGTAGCTTTTCAATCATTTCAATCTTGGCCTTGTCCACCTCGATCCCCTTTTCAAAAATTTTGTGCCCTAAAAAAATACCTTCACTAACTATAAAATGAACTTCTTCCCAATTTAAGACATGGTTAGTGTCCTCACATTGCTACATTACTAGAGAAAGGTTATGAAGACAAGAATCAGAAGAAGAGCCAAACACAGAAAAAATCATCTATAAAAACTTTAATGAATTTTTCAACCATTTCAGAAAATATGGACATCATACATCTTTGAAAAGTCACAGGTGCATTGCACAACTTGAAAGGCATTCTCCTATAAGCAAAAGTACCATAAGGGCAAGTAAAAGTGGTCTTTTCTTGATCCTCGGGAGCTATGGGTATTTGAAAATACCCTGAGTAACCATCTAGAAAGCAATAGTAAGGATAACTTGCAAGTCTCTAAAGCATTTGATCAATAAAAGGTAAAGGGAAGTGGTCTTTGCGTGTTGCTTTGTTCAACTTATGATAATCAATACACACACGCCAACCTATGATAGTTCTAATGTGAATTAACTCATTATTATTATTAAAAATAACTGTCATACCGCCTTTCTTAGGAATAGCTTGCACAGGACTACCCAACTGCTATCCGAGATCGGATAGATAATTCTGGCATCCAAGAGCTTAATGTTTTCTACTTTGACTACTTCCTTTATATTGGATTCAGTCTCCTTTGGTGCTCAATTGTAGGCTTGTAATCTTCCTCCATCAAGATCTTATGCATGCACACACTTGGATTAATCCCCTTCAAATCTGCAATTGATCATCCTAAAGCCTTTTTATGCTTCCTTAAAACCTGCAACAACCTTTTCTCTTGATCAAGTGATAAGTGAGGGGAAATAATAACAGGAAAAGAATCATTATCACCTAAGAAAGCATATTTAAGATGAGAAGGAAGTTGTTTTAGTTCTTGCTTTGGTGGTTTGCTCTCTTCCTCACTTTTGATGCTTTGAATATTAGTGTTAATGTCACCTTTATGAATGATTAATTTATCTTTAGCATGCAAGGTGTCTTCCACATAATCCTCAACAACATCAATCCTAAAACAATCACTAGAACAGGGAAGTTTGTAAGGTTTAAGAACATAAAAAATAACTTCCTCTTGACCTACCCTCAAAGTTAGTTTACCTTCATGAACATGAATCAAGGCTCTTGCAGTTGCAAGAAAAGGTCTTCCAAGGATGAGGGATCCTTCTTTATCTTCATCAATGTCAAGTATAACAAAATCAACAGGAAAGATAAACTTACCTACCTTGATGAGCACGTCTTCCACAATTCTTCTTAGGTATTTGATCGAACGATCTACCAATTATAGAGATATCCTTATTGATTTTAGTTCTCTCGTCCCTAGTATCCTAAAAATCTCATAAGACATAAGATTAATGCTTGCACCTAAATCAGCTAAAGCTTTATTAAAATCAAGATTTTAATATTACAAGGGATAGAAAAACTTCCTGGATCTTTTAACTTAGGAGTAATTTATTTTGAATGATTACACTACACTCTTCCGTTAAGATTACCATTTCTTGATCATCAATCTTCCTTTTCTTACTGAAGATCTCCTTCAAGAACTTTGTATAACTGGGCATTTGAGCAAGCGCTTTAGCAAAAGGAATATTTATTTGAAGTTTTTTAAACACATCAAGAAACTTGAGGAAGCTTTTATCATCCTTAGATTACTTAAGCCTTTGAGGGAAAGGAATAGGTGGGACATAGGGCCTTACCTCTTCTTTTTCTTTGAGATCAATGATCAGGATTTCCTTCTTCTCTTTCATTCCTTCCTCCTTCTTGGGTGGATCCTACAATTCTTTGTCACTCCTCAAAGTAATAGCCTATACTTTTTCTTGAAGTTTTTTCTCAGTATTACTAGGTAACGTACCTTGAGTTCTTGAGGCTATCATGCTTGCAAACTGTCCAAATTGGATTTCCAAGTTCCTTATTACTGCTTGTTGAATTTTTTGATCCTCCATAGTTTCATTCATGAATTCCATATGGGATTTAGAAAGAGCAGTAAGGAGATCATCATGAACCTTCTTTTCTTGTGGAAGAAAACCTAGTGGTGCATTCAAGGCATTGTTTGGATTTCCACAAGAAAGATTAGGGTGATTTCTCAACCTCTTATCATAAGATTTAGAAAACAGCTAATTCTTCCTTCCTTGATTCATCATATAGTGAACTTGCTCCAAAGTTTGAGGGTTTAAAGTATCCAACATGCATTCCCCAACTCCATGTTGAACATTACACCTGTCACATGCTTGGGCAATAGAATTAATAAAGTTGCTAGTCAACAAATCCAACTTCTTTACCATATTGTCCACCTTGGTAATAAGTGCAGTTATAGCATCAATCTCATAAACTCCTATAGTCCTTTTCCTCTCTAAGATATTTTGACAATGGCTATTGCTCGCCATCTCTTCTATCAATTCATAAGCTTCATCAATCCCCTTTCTTTCAAAAGATCCTTCAGCAGCTGCATCTAAAGTAATCTTAATGTTAGGAGATAAAGCAGTATAAAAGGTTTGTACCTGTAACCACTTAGGTAGAGCATGATGTGGGCACTTCCTCAACGGATTCTTGAATTACTCCCAAGCTTCATACAAACTCTCTTGATCATGGTGTGCAAAGGTCATTATCTCATTGTGAAACTTGGTGGTCTTTGAAGATGGGAAGTTTTTGCTAAAAATTTCTAGGCTAATTCCTCCCATGTAGTGAAACTTCCTATAAAGCATGACTATAACTAAGAACGTGCTTTATCTCTCAAGGTAAAAGGAAATAATCTCAATTTGAAGGCATCCTCATAAACTCCATTTTGTTTAAAGGTATCGCAAATCTCTAAGAAATTTGTGATATGGGTATTGGGATCCTCACTAGGTAAACCTTCATATTGGATTGAGGTAGAAAGCATTTGGATAACTGTAGATTTTATTTCAAAGTTGTTAGCTTCTACCCTAGGCCTGGTGATACTCAAGGTGGTTCTATTAAGAGGAGTTGTATAATCATGCAAGGTGCGAATAGGAGGCCTTCGGTTTTGCTCCAACTAATGATACAATGTCTCATGCTCCTCTTATTCCACTAAATTGTGCAATTTGTTCTCTAATCCAGCAATGTTTGATTGTCTTCTTAGCTCGCGCTCTCTATTCCTTCTTGTAGCGTTATCCCTTTGATAAGTTCTTTCAATTTCAGGATCAAAAGCTAAAGGTTCAATGCTATGAGATCGGCTTTGCATAAACACCTAAAAGAGTCCTTAGAAAAATTAAAATAATAAAAAAAATAAATTTCTAAATTAATAGTAGGTTAATTAGTATTGATATTGGTAATGTCAATCCTCAGCAACGACGCCAAAAACTTGATTGTAGTTTTTTCGCAATTATACGAAATCGTAACATGTAATGAAGAGTGAATAGAATATCATCCCATGAAAATTGTATACCAATTACCAAAATTATGTTAACCTATTATTATTTAAACGATAAAAGAAGAATAATTGTAAAGAGTAAGTAAAAATAAAATAAAACAATGGAAAAGAATTCAAGTAAGAATAGTTGGTAAAATGAACTCAAGGTTTAAAAAGATACTAGGGATTTTGACTTCACCTAATTCTATCGAATTTATTTTATTAGTTTGCTAATCAATTTTAATTGTTTAAGTAAGGAAAATAATCTTAAAGTCATTAACAAGCTCTCTCGATGTATTGTTAGCTATTTTAACCCTGTCTAATTACCTATCTCCCAATAGTGTAATCAAACATGAATTAAATCATTAAGTTTTATGGTTTGTTAAAGAATTCATAATCTAAGGTCGTTAGATTATGAAAACCCCCATGAGTCAAACCATATAGCTTCCACATCAAGTTATTATTCACATATAATTTGTTACCTTTTTCTTATCAAAAATCCTTTTTTTGACAGTGACTAATGAAATAAATCAATCCATGGGAGAAACTTTGCTTAGAAGCATTAAGTTCAATAATAAATTATATTTTGAACAAAGAAAAATAAATCTAATATCATAAATTAGAATAAAAGTTAAATTATATCAAATCCCTAGTATGAGAGCTTAGTTCAAGATAGTAATTAAATAAAATTCAATTAAACTTGAAAATAATTTCATAATCAATAAGAATAATGAAAGATAAAAACAAGATGAAGAGTTTAGAAATAAAAATTAATCAACAAATAGCATAGATGACTTCCTTAATTCTTTTCACAACTTGAATACTCGAAGTCTTAAAATAGAGAAAAAACTAAAAAGAGTAGAACAAAAATCTAAGATCTAAAAATTCGATGATAAGATACTCTAGTGATCTCTCTTTATATAGACTTTATAGGATGTCTTCGAATACGAATAGAAAAATAGCTGACCTAATTAGGAGAAAATATAATCTAAGTAGAAAACTAATTTTGAATCGGATTTCTTCCTAATTAGGAGTTTTCTTCCAATAGATTGGGCTTGAGCAATGCCAAGGCAGACTCTTTTATTATTCTCATGCAAATCCATGCACGAGTTACGGTTGGGCTTCAAATATACATGGACTAAATAGTGAAATTTGGGCTACTTAAATTTTTTAGCCCCACTTTTTTTTATGCGAATTTGGCTATTTTCCTGTTAAAAACATTTAAAATCAATATTATCAAGAATCAAATAAACTTAATTGAAAAATAAATAAATCTAAATAAGTCAAATTAATTAAAAATAGCAAAAATTTCTAATAAAAATTAGACTAAAAATACTATGAAAATATGACCTATCACATTCCTACTAAATTTATAGATTGACAAAAAAATAGTTTTTAATTTTCATTGGCTGAAAAATAAATCTAACTTAATTGAATTGGTTATTTATTAAAAAAATTTATAATTATATGTTTTAATATAATAAGTCGATTGTGTGGCGAAAAAATCAGTTTTATTAAAATTTATATCTATGGCTAGGCTTTATCTAGTTTAACTATAAATTTTTGAACAAATGTAAAAGATTTTATCTTAAAAATTATAATAAATCAAATATAATTTAAATGATAAATATTAATATCATATATTATAGATATTAATAAACATGATATCAATGATATCAATTGAAAGTAATTATATACTGTATATTTTTATTGATATTGTCAAATAAATCGTAATTATTTTTATTGTATTTTTTATACTTTTATAACTAAGAAATTATAAATTAAGGTAACAAAATTAGAAGATAATTTTTAATGTGCTAATTATCATTATTTGCTTACAATTTATTTTAAATATATTGATTTAATTATTTTTCCTAATAAATTTTCTTTTTCATTGATCTTTTAAAGTATATAATTTTCTTTTATTTAATTAATTTTTTAATTTTATAATATATTGTACATAAAAAAGTTAAATCATGATGTGTAGAACGAGTATACGCACAATGAAGTTCATAAAAATTAATATATTAAAATACTTTAAACTTTAGTAGCTTTTATAATTTCAATCTATTTTGACCTTTTTATTAATTTTACTTCAACTTGGACCGTCCGAGCTTTTATAGCAATAGCACTCTCAATCTCAAGTAAAGATGGAGTTGATAATAAAAAAATTAGTTTTTTTGGTCATCATGTGATGCGGATAAAAATTTGTGAAAAATAATTACTAATTTAATAAATAATTTTTTTATTTATCAAAAAATCTCAAAGCATGCAAAAAATTAAATTAATAAAACATAATTTTCAATTACTTATTTTGTTTTGTATTATATGTATGTTATGGTAAAAAATTTCTAATTTTTGTAATTTTTGGATTGATAATATAATTAAATTATTTTTATTTAGTAAAAATAAATAATTTTTTAATTATTTTAATTTAACGTTTCAAATATTTTTTTAATCAATAAATGTGCCATCCACTATATGTGAATATAATTTAATATTTAAAGGGCATCTTAAATTTTATTATTTTTTATTTAACAATAAGATAATATTTAAAAAAGGATGAAAATACTTTTATTTGCGATCATTATCCTTAATTGCAATTGAAGGTGCTAATATTACAAAAGGTCGAAACTTGGGTAAAATTGATAGAAAGATAAAAAAAGAGTAAAGTCACAAAAGCTTACAGAGTTTAAAATATTTTGATACATTAGATATATTCTTATATTCATATTATCCATATCTTGTATTCGTGTCTAATCTATATCGTAATTTGTTTAAAAGCAATATTGGACTTATAATGACTTTTTACAACACAGATCCTTAAGCAAGAGGTTGAATAATATTCAAGTCTTGTAAATGGAGAAAATTTTACTTAAGAGTATTTTTCCTTATGGGTCTGAATATGATTAGATTTAACCGAATAGGCTAGGGATACCAATAGTATAAAAACAAAAATGGAAAAAGAAATGAAAAGAGAAGGGGGGCAAAAAAGTGTGTTCTGGCTGTTGCTTCCACGTGTGGAATGTGTGTCTATGGTCATTAGCCATGAGCTCACCTCAAATATGGACCATTAGGCAAAATGTATGGAGACTAGCTTGACCATGTCATACACTAATGGATCTGAAAATTGAAAGAAAAATGAAGAACCAGAAATAACCATAGGTCGATATTAGGAACAAAGTGGTATTTTGTTTTGGCTTATAAATACAACTCACTCTAGTTATGGCAGTTGAAGCCAGTTCTACTATCTATAGCTGTTTAGGTTTGTTTCTTTGTTAGTTGAAAATGGTGATAGTTGATAGCAAGAAACTCGGTTTTTTTAGTCTTGCTGCTGGAGAAGACCAGGTTATGACATGCTTCTGCATGTTGAAGCAAAATGATGGGGATGATGATGATGACGATGACGATGACGATCGCGGCGCAGACGTAGCTCCAGCAGCCTAATTATATATATATTGGGGCAGTTACTTTATTTACGTGCAAATAAAAATTTGAAACTTCTATAATCCTAAAAGAAAATGTCGATGAAGAAGCAGTATGTATATATATGGATAGAGAGAGGAGAGAGAACTACTACTACAGTTAGGCACTTGAGTCTATGGCAAGAATGCTACTTACCACAATTAATCATGTATGTAGGTTTTATGTATGAATATATTAATCGGAAATGAAGAATACTACTATATATGTATGAATACGTTAATATTGGATTCATGTAGAAATATGTTAAATATTATTTTTTATGCATGGTGCAAATTACTCTTTCAAGATTTTTATATTTTTTTTCTTATATAAAATAAACTTAATTTCATAGATAATTATTATTATAACTATTATCCTTTAATTGGCTAAATGCATATTTTCATCCATGTGCTTACAATAAAAAACCTTGTATAGCTTTATTAGTCATAATAACAAATAATATCTTATCCTATTTATTAGTCATAAATATATATTTAATTGTCTTAATGTATAACTTTTATATAAGATTTTATATGAAATCATTATAAAAATTTTGAATAATATATATTATGATAAAACGATACATAAATTTTAGTGAAATATTATTACTCTTTATATTGTTAGAGTATTTTAATAATATAGTATTTAATTATTAAATGTGAAAATTAATATCTTTTGTTTCAATAAAGTGAATGTATGTAAATATAATAAAGTGTTGAGGTCTATTTTTAGTATTAAAAAATCATTGATGCAAATTTTAATCATATAAACTTACACAAATCACGATTAATTTTTCATTTTATTATACATATTATGTGAATGATTATATGTAAATGACATAAAATTTAAACTGAGATGGAAGTTGAGTTTTAAAATGACATAAAATTTGAAAATTGAGCACAGTTATTAGTTGCGATTATACACTTTGGGCAATTTTTATGAAGTAACTCCATATTTAAACTCTTTAACAGATACTTAAGTTTGTTAGAGGACCATATAAGCATAACATAGTCCCTTTTTAATACAAGTTAGATAAAGAGGAATCAAAAATAAATTTTCCTCGAAAGCCTAGACTACAACTAGGGTTTTTTTACACCCATTTGTTTTCCTTTTTAATTCCAACCAAACAACTTCAATCAAAAAGCCATCAACTGAAGTTGATATTTAGTAGTGCCTCCCCATTACACCTCGACAACCATCTACTCTCTTTCTTTGCTTAGCGTCATTTTATACATACAAAATGAATTTTAGGTCTAGGAAGAAAATCACAAATTCCAGCAAAGGAAAAAATGGTTAAAAATAAAAAAATCTCAACTCCTGCTGTCAATGAGCGATTAGGCAAACCCAGTGCCAAATCGAAATCAATCACAAAAAAATGGCATTGGACTTGGGCTTTTCTCCTTCTAGGCTCAGTTTATGGGCTTCTTTCCCTCATAGATTAACCTCAATTTTGGATTTGTGAAATGGGCTTGTAATATTAGCTCTCAAATTAGGCCTTTTCAAGTCCATTTGCCAACATTTTTGCAGATTTTATGAAGAATACATCTTTTTTAATTTTTGAGGTTCCTCCTAGCATAAAACTATAATTCTACATATTTTGTAATGTAAGTGCATAAACATAGCCATTTTATTAGTTAATTTAGGGGGATTTTAGTGTAAAAATATATAAGTATTTTCATCGCATTAAATTCCTTCGTGCTTAAACTGTTGGTTGTCCTCAAGCAATTAAACTCTTTTCTTTTCTTTTTCTCTAAATCCTGCAAATTAAATATCAAATTCAAGAATTCAATCTGTTAAGCTCAATTTCTAAGAAGGATAAAAATTCATAAAATAATCAACTCCTATATGCTGATATTAATAATTTTGCAGAAAATATAAATAATGGCAATAATAAGTAGTTAGCTCATAGGAATAGGATTTAGGGTGAAAACTCCTTTTTAGAATTCATAAGCCTTTCCTTAAGAAATCTCCCCCATTAATCAAGAATTTGTGTATCCTTTAGAATCAACACGTTTTTTTCTAGGATTGTAACGGGGTTTTGAGAAAAAATTGAACTTACTAAAAAAAGGATTTATTTTAAACTCAAGTAATATGTGATTGATATTTCTAGTTAAAAATATTCTTTGACAGTTCTTCTTTCCTTTTCAATCACATTTTCTTACTTTTCTTCTTTAATATATATTTTTTCTCTAACTCTTATTCCCTTATTTTTAGGAATTTGAATTTTTCTTTTTTTTTTTCTTCTTTCTTTTCTTTTCCTTTGAACTTCCCTTTGGTTTTTTTTGGATATTTTTAGGGAATCAATTTCTTTCTCAAAAATCTCGAATTTCTGTCATTTTCAGTTCTTATTTTTAACCAAAAAATATAATTCACTAAGAAGGGTAGATAAAAAGGTTTTTAGACTTGGTGATTTATATTTTTTGAGTTTTTTTAGAAAGAATTCAGATTGTTAAGGCTCAAAGGGGCTTATCAAGGGATTAATGTTCAAAAGATAGGAAAAATTTTAACGGTCCTTGATGTAGTTTTTTCAAGGAATTCCTAAATCATTTTCTTAAGGATATACAAAATTCTTTTCTATTTCACATCAAAGAGTTTTAAAGAAGGTTCTAGAATCTAAAGGAGTGAAAATTCTCCTACTAGCTAATAGACTTATTACAACCAATTCTTTAGAATTAACCACAAGAAATAATGATGCATAATCTGTAACGGACTATTTTTCAGTGTCTTTTTTAGTGTCAGTAATAGTAACTTATCGGTCTGTGAATAGTACCATCGGTCTGGGACATGGTATTATTTTGGCCCGAAAAAATTACTACATGTTTCTAATATTTTATTTAATATTTTTGGAGCATGTTTGCATAATTTAGGTGGGTAGAAAATAATTCATGAATATTTTTAGAGAATTGCGGCAACTAATGAATATTGTTTTATAGTGTAGTATATTAAAGAATAATTGAGAAATTATTTTTGTGGAGTTAATTTAATTAATTGGTGGAGTTAAGTAATATTTGGAAGATAATTAATTGATGAATATTTAGAGCCTTTGGATTAGAATACCTTGACTTGATCTAAGCCATACACTAGTCAAATTTTGGTGAATTAGCAACATTAGCTTGTTGACTTGGTCAACAAAGCTTATCTACATACCACTTCTTCTTCTTCCTCTCCATTCTGTAATGCCAACTCCTCTCCCTCTCCACCATTTTTCTTTCTTCTCCCTCTACTGCCAAAACTAACATAAATTAACCAAATCAAACCATAGAAAAGTGATAAAACTTTAAGAATTAACTTAGAGAAGTGAGAATTGATGATAAAATTCAAGTACTTTGGAGAATTACTACAAATCAAGTAAGTTGTGAATTTTGGTTTAGTCAATTAATAAGTGAAATTCATAGCTTATATATGTTTGATTATGCACTAAATCATGTTCCACCTCCTTCTTTGATTATTTTCATGATTAGGGTATGTAAGTTTTGATAATTGGAAGAGGTGGATGAACCCTTCTCCAAAGTAAAAGGGAATGAGAAGGAAATTGAAATGACCTGTTAATTTATTTTCAAAAGAATTTTTATTTAAAATTTAATTGTAAATTTTCACCAATGAGAATTGGCGAAAAATAATATTTTATGCCGCGAACCGAATCGAAAACCGAATTTAAATAGTCTAACTCAGTCGAAAAAT
>CANUEX010181118.1:0-12505 GCA_948099535.1 Jatropha multifida | reverse complement strand
TTATTTGGTACCCAAAATAAATTATGTCTCCAATAATTTTACATAACAAGTCTAATAATTTACTAAGATTATCCTTTTTATTATCTTTAACCTCACACTATAATATTTACATATCACATACATAAAATAGTATTTAAACATGATAAAAAAAATAATACCACAAATTTAGCTTACCTTAAAAAAACATTAACAATATTTAAATTTCACAAAAGCCCATATTTAGCATCTACAATATTCATAAATGTAGATTTAAGCATAAAATCACTAAAAACTAATATAGAGATTTTTTTAAAAAAATAATATTATTAAATTTGATCAATATGAAAAGCATAAACTAAAATTTCATAAAAATTACATCTAGCATAAATGAGGCATATTAAACATAGATAAACTCATTTAAATCATAAAAATCAAGTCTTGAAGCACAAAAATATAAAATCACACCAAATAATTCCTAAAAATATCTAAATATGAGAAATAGCACAAACCTCCAAAATGCTAGTCTCCTAACACCTCTTTTCCCTTATTCTTGGAGGTAGAACCTTCTAAAAAAAGAAAAATCTAAATAAATACTTAGACTTAATGAAAATAAAAATCTAAATGCATGAATAATATAAATAAATGTATGAGAAGTTATTTCTAGCCTTAGTTTGAAAAATCACTAAGCTTTTAGATGAGAGAGAAAGAGGTAGAATAGGTTTTAGTGAGAGAAAGTTTACCAAATGGTGAAAATCCAGAATTTTGATGCAAGAATTCACTTCCTTAGCTTAGGTATTTAAATATTTTTGCTTGAACTTTTTCAAAAATAGTGGCTTTTATGGTGTAGTGAAGAAAAATGGAGAAGAGAGGGAGAGAGTTTCGTTTGGGTGGCTAGGGTTTTGATGAAGAAGAAGATGGGTTGTTGTATGTTTGATTATTTAGATTTTAGATGACTTTTAGGCACTTTGGTAATTTCTCCAAATGAACGATGGAGATTAGATCTTAAAAACTCATCCAAAGGCTCATATTAATTCATTAATGGCAATTTGGTAATTGATATTGTGCAGAGACAAGATTGAATTGGTCAAAAGTCTTATAGATAGAAGGCTAGGATTTGTTTTAGGTTTCTCTCATCCTAAGGCTAGAATTAGACACTACATAAGTCTAACTACACATAATGAAAACTTTATAAATACACATATCATGCCATAAAGTAATTTTCTATATAATTAAAATTATTAAAATAATTTATGACACCATAAATCAACTATATAAGCATAAATCATATCATTAATAAATTAAATCTCTACACATGTAAAATTACTAAACTAACCCTATGACATTATTCACCAAAATCATAATTAAATCATAATAGTTTATAATTAGGCTCTAAAATGATTTAATGCATGCTAATGACATGTTTAGAAAATATGGTATATGTGAATATGATTTTATGATGCGCAAATAGTATTAGATTTTCACCTTAAGGAGTACTATCCCACTAGGTGGGAAATGAAGAATTATTAGCAATGAAGGTAGTGTGTCGATTTCACAACCCTAAAAGGAAAGGTCACCTATAGCAAGAAATGCAATAATCATAAATAGGTGACATGGTCGACTCCATGGTTAAATATGTAAAAAAAAAAAAACAATATAGCCAATACTTTGCCATGTATAAAATATGTAAATAGTCGATTATACGATAATTTATGAATAAAATAAATTGGCCTACTGGCCATTTCTTCTATCATTGTGCAAAGGTCGATTCTTGGCTTTAAAAATTTCCATGCAATCCCAAGAAATATCCGAAATAGTTCAACAAAGAAATCAATCGAGGTTTTTATCCTGGAAATGGCACTAGGTCCATTGGTGCTATGAAATAGAATAGGAGTATGTCTTATGACTCTCCGTCCAAGCTTGTACCTTAGAGGAAGCAATAGATCAAACAAAGATATGCAGGTGCGATAGAAAACATACCTGTGGAGAAGAGATATATGGAACATTTGAATCTTAATAAATGAGAAGAGGAGACTATTGACATATAAGCCAGGGGAGTCGCCTCAATTCAGAAAATATATCTCTAGTCACAAATGTCCCTTGAGAGGACATAACAGAAAATAGGGTGCAAAGTTTAGTTGAGGAACTTACTTAAGGAGCTAGTGCATTAGCAAGGGCACTAGCCCAGGTGTTAGCAAATGAAGCAGTGGAACTTGTCATCGAAAAATTAAAGGTACACAATTCATATTTCATATCAGAGAAACTAGTTAGTTTCCCTTAGTTAGAGTAGGAGGATATTCTTACTGGTGCTAAAATCTAAAAAAAATGATTGCCAGTGGAATTGATGTAAAAAACTTGGTACCTCTAATCCAAATTATGGATTAATTCTTATTAGGTTCCACAGTCTTGATTCTACAAAAAATCACCAGAGACAAAATATAAATATCAAGCCATTCAATTTCCATTCACAAATTCATAGCCATCAAAAAGGCCCACTTTTCCCTTTATATATATAGAGAAAAATACTACAGTGGAACTTCGATAAATTAATACTCGATAAATTAATAATCTCGCTAAAATGATAATTTTCTTCGATCCCGAGTCAGGACCAATGTGGTAAATTAATAATTCGCTAAATTTATAAGATAATACCAAAAAATAAATTCATATAGGTTCCATTTGACATATAAATTAATAATTCATGATCTGTATCAAAATATTTTATACATAATTCATAACTAAAATAAACAGGTTTCTGAAAATATGAATCTAATGTTACTTGTTTCTTTTTAAAATTAATATCACCTTGAATCTTATCTCTAACCTTTCTTAAAGCATTAGGAAAATCCGGTGTAGAATTCTCATATTATAAAAGGAAGTGATGTAAGGTGATTGTTGCTCTCAGAGCATCTTTGCGCGAAACTTGTTCTAATTCCACACTATCATCTTCCACTTCATCTTCTTTGTTGGTTTCCATAACACTCTCAATGTATTGTATGTATGGAATATTGAAAATTTATCAATAAAAATACATGAATTTAATTAATATGCATGATTAATACTTAATATATATAAACTAGTGTCACATAAATCTAGGTCAGTATTCACATTATAGAGATATAAGCTATTTATTCTATAAATTAATAATTATTAATTTACGCGATTAATTAATACCTTGCTAAATTAATAAAATTTCACTGTCCCGACATTATTAATTTATAGAGATTCGACTGTATATTATTTCTAAGAAAATATATATGGCTAAATTGGTCAAAGGAAAAGGAAAAGGAGGTGCACAAATGGCTAAATTGGTCAAATTAAGAACGACCAAAAGATTTCATTACCAAAGATGAAAATCGGCTTGGGCTAGAGAAGAAGAAAGTAGCAGTCTTACAAACAAGAAAAAAAAAAAGTGAATGAAGTGTTAGAGTTTCTTATATATTTGTTGGGATTGTACTTTTAATTTTTTTTACTATAGTTAGGATTTTCAAAATGGGTCAATCTATTAAGCATTACTTATCAGGCCAATTTAATATTGGGCAATTGTTGAACCCATTTTCTAAATTTTTAAATTTGGATTTGTATTTTTAGTTTGAATTTGGATGTTTAATTAATTAAGACTCAATTGATATTGCTTTATATAATTAATTAATTAAAAAGAAAGGGATAGTAGAAGATATGAACTGTAGTGGGAAAAAGGAAATCACTCATCAAGCGGTTGTTGACATGTATAGAACGTGGGTGACTAAGAGAGCCAATAATGGAAATGTGTGTCGATAGATCCTTTTGATAACTATCTATAGAGCTTATAAATAGAGCGAGGGAACAATAAAAACCCAACCAAATTCGCCGACAAATTTAGTAAATTAAATCAAACTCTCTAACAAGTCAAGCAATTTAATTTACAAAGCATTGTCTTTATTTTTCCTTAGCACATTTCTTGTAATTACAAGTTCTCTTTTCAATACAAACAAATAATTTACATTTCAAGCAATCAAATTTCCTTTACAATTCAAACAATCAAATTTCTTTTACAGTTCAAACAATCAAATCTTTATTTACAATTTCTCTTACTCAAATTTACTTTAACTGCATAACCAGTAAAGCGTATACCATGGATCCAAACTCACATTCTAGAAGTCAGATCAAACGCACTTTAGTTTCTCACTTGGTGTATTTCACACACCTAGCATGCTCGCAATTCTCTAACCCAATCTATTAGCCAATGGATTCGTTGTTCTTTCCACGTAAAGAACCAACATTCTGTTGTAACATTAGAAGAATTATTGGATCCATCATGAATGAATCACGTACTGCATAATTGAGTTAGAGTCAAATTTGGGCTTCATCTTAGTTTTGAAATTAAGGAGTTGGGGTTACGAGTTTCGAGCGCCTTATAGTCACTCAAGCCCTGTTTGGATCTGACGCGTAGAGTTAGGTTTTGATATTTATAGAATAAAAAAGTAGTGTATAAAATTTTGGCATTGAAAGATTGGAGGGTATATCAAGAATTAAATCCTTTTTTTTTTTCTTGTACTTTATGTAAAAAAAATCTTATTGCATCTTCAATTTTTACTTTCATCACACTTTAACTTATAAATTTTTTCAATTAAATATTTTAACTTACAAAATTATTCTATTGAATAATCGACTGATAATTAACCATACATTAAATAAATATTTTACATATAAATACTAAAAAAATATTATTGCTAGTATAGAAAGGAATATAATGTTATCAAAATTTATAACTTCAAGATCATAATAGGTCCCTCGCAAAATTTGAAGTGCCATAAAATATTTTCGTAAATTATATGAGTGAGTTTATGCACTCAACCACATCGTAAGTTAATAGATGGAAAAAGGTACAAATAAAATATTGATGGAAGGACTATTTTGTTTATATATGTAAATATTAGGGATAAATAATCTATTTATTAAAAAGTAAGAACGGAATATTTAATTTTGATAAAATATAAGTTTGGAATAATAATTTTCCCTATCATAAATCAATTTGAGTAGGATGGAATATGTAAGAGTATCTTATTCATTTTTAAAGTGTCGTTATGGCTAAAATTGTTTTAAAATCATAAAAAATGAATTTAAATATCATAGGCTAATTTTCATAAATGTCTAAGTTACATATAACCGCTGGTGGCCAATGATGACAATTACTAGTGACCAGTAGTTATGGCTATTGACAAAGCTGCCAGAGCCAGAGTTTTTTTATAAGGGACAAAAATACATTTATTATTTTATATAATTAATAAAAAAATGAATCTAATTAAAAAAATCTGAAAATAGTGTAATATGTGGTAAAATTTTTTTTAATGAAAATAGTATAAATAACGATAAATTAGTATACATAATAACTTTTAGGAAAGAAATAATTTCATAAAATTTACATATTAAAAATTATAATAAAAATGACTTTTAATATTTAAAATTTTAAATATATCATTGTAATTTTAAAATTTAATCAATTTAATTTTATATTATTTTTTAAAAACTATTAGAATAGAATTATAAATTATAATATTAAATTCATCCCTTTCATATTATAATTATAAATATGTGCTACCAAAGTCTTGATCAGTTTTGGTTTTGTAACACAATGTATACCTCTAAGCTAACAAATTCATGATGATTAGGCATCAATTGAAAGTTTTATTGAAGTCAGGGGGCGGTGGCCCCCAGCCCCTCCTAGCCCCATCCTATTGATGATTAGTAGATTAATAAATGTATGTTAAAAATATTATAAATAAATTTGTCCATGTAAAAAATATTAATTTTATTCTTTGGAAAATAAACTTTCCTTAAAATAGCTTAATTTTTCTTTGATAAGAAAAAGTTTCCATTAATTAATTTTCTCAAGTACACCAAACATCACAAAATCTGAAATTTATTTTCAAGACAAGATATTTAAAAAAGAAAAAAGAAATTTGAGTTTTCAATTATTTTTTAATAGGTCTATACATCTTAAATTTTGTGATTTTTTTTATGTTTATCATATTAAATTTAAAAGTTCAAGTGATCTTACCTTGATTTGAAAGGTTATTTGCAATTTTTAGAGCGTCATATAAAATTGAAAATAAAAAATTATATCTCCATTTATAGAGTTTATGACCTCTCTATTTTATGTGGAGTATTTATTTATTTATTTATATATAGCCTGTACATATGCAATTTATGGATAATTTATTAAATAGATGATATTTGTTTTTTGAGTTTGCAACATGTTTCTATTAGATTTAGTTGTTCAAATTGTTTGTTCAGGGTAGAGTAATTACAGTCGAATCTCTATAAATTAATAATGTTGGAATCGTGAAATTTTATTAATTTAGTGAAGTATTCATTAATCACGTAAATTAATAATTAATAATTTATAGAGTATATAGCTTATATCTCTATAATATGAATACTGACCTACATATATGTGAACACTAATTTATATATATTAAGTATTAATCATACATATTAATTAAATTCATGTATTTTTATTGATAAATTTTGCTAATTTATATAGCTTATATAGTTTATATCTCTACACCGGATTTTCTTAATATTCAAAAAAAGGTTAGAGATGAGATTCAAGATGATATTAATTTTAAAAAGAAACAAGTAACATTAGATTCATATCTTTAGAAACTTGCTTAGTTTAGTTATGAATAATGTATAAAATAATTTGATACAGATCATGAATTATTAATTTATATGTCAAACGTGACCTATATGAATTTATTTTTTGTATTATCTTATAAATTTAGCGAATTATTAATTTATCATGTTGATTCTGACTCGGAACTAAAGAAAATTATTATTTTAGTGAGATTATTAATTTATCGAGTATTAATTTATCGAGGTTACACTGTAAGTCATATTTAGATATTCAAAGAGTTAGGATGGTAAATTGACTCCATATGCCACGTTGGGCTGCGGAGTTGGATTAATTGTGAAGCCATGCAAGAGATCACATAGGTAAAAGTGGATCCCACTTAATTCTATTGTATATTCTGGTTGTCCACCTCATCAGAAGATATCAAATTAAAAAAAAATTAAAGTCTAAATAATTAATTGACATTATTTTTCATTTAGATATCAAAATAGAAAAAAATCGCAAATTCAAACCCCAAAAATAACATTATTCCTTTAAATTATTATTTACAAATTTCTCATCAATTTAGTTTGTTTGTCATAAAACAATTGAAAGCCGTAAAAATTAAAAAGTTCGGTAGGAGTAATAAAAATACACTGACTTAATTGATAGTCCCTCCACCCTAGGAAGGAAATAATTGAAAAATCTAAATTTTAACAAAAAGTAGTTATAATTAGTTAAATTACACTTTTATCAGTTCTCTTAATAATTAATGTATACATAGTGGACTACAAACTGAATCGAAATCGAACCGGATAAAACCGACATTAATGACTAAGCTGTAATTAAGAATTTTGATTCCAAATCATAACCAAAACTATGCATTTAAGGTTCGATTCCGATTCTTTATTTTTTAAAATCGAAACCAATGATTTCGATTTAAAATTATAAAAAACATATTTTTAAAGAAACTCAAACTTATTTTTTATTTTATTATAATTTTTAAAATAATTTTTAAAAACTTTTATTAAATTAGTTTAGTTTTTTTAATAGTAATATTTATTATCATTATTTATTCAAGCTATAACTTTAGAAAAGTATTTTAAAAAGTTTAAAATATATTATTCAATTTTGATTAAAATTAAAACAGAATCAAAATCAACAAATTCTAAAACCATCTTAGAAACCATTTAAACGGTTTAAATTTGGTTCTACATTTTATATCTGAAACTTGTTATTTTAAAACGAAATTGGCGGTTTTGAAATCTAGTCATGCCTAAGTAAAGATACCATAAAACAAAATAAAATAAATAGTTCTTTAATATGCTAAAATGATAATAATAGTGCGATAAAAAAATTAACTTTAAGAGCCTGTTTGGAACAAATGAATTCCATAAAATTTTATGGAATTCATTTGAAAATCTATATTTTTGTGTTTGGTATGAAAAAAAATTTGGATTTCCATGAAATTGGTTAAACTTAATTCAAATTCTATTAAAATTGTTAGAATTTATAAATAAATTTCACAAATTAATCTACTAATATATTTATTGACTAAACTATCCTTATTAAAACTATCCAATAAGCATCCTTGATGAAGTCAATAATGTGTCTCTGTGGCTTACTTGAAGGACCCCAACTGCCCCAAGCATGGTCATAACCCAATTAAAGTTAATAGTTAATGTAAAGAATGTGCGAGTGATTTAACATTTTTTTTACTAGTACCCTCTCAACTTAAGCCTATGAAAATTTCGACCAATCATTTTTTTCAATCAAAGATTGAGTAGGATTTTCTAGTATTTTTTTTAAAAGTATGAAATTACTATTGTACATGACTATGTTTATATATTAAATTCAAATAAATTTTTAATTTTGAATATATTTTAATCTATTAATAAAAATAAAATTTTAAATTTTGCAACAACTTAAAATATGAAATTTTAAAATTTAATTAAATTATTAATTAATTAATTAATTATTGTGAAATATAAGTGTATCTATTTATATTAGTGTTTTTCACAAATTATTATATTAAGGGTATTTTAGAAAATAAATACAAATGGATTTTCATTTAGAAATTGTTTCAAATATAATTTTATGGAATTCAATTGAATTTTTTATTTTAATTTGTAACATATCAAACATGACAAATTCATTTGCAAATAAATTCTATTCATTTATTCCAAACAAGCAATAAAAAAAAAGACAGTTCTAAGGGAATGTAAAGAGTACAACAGATAAGTTTACGAGTTAAGATTCTTTTTTTTTTTTTAAATGCTTAAACTTAATATAAAGTCATATTAGGGTAAAATCAAAATAACATAAACAAAGAAATGCAAGAGAATAGAAATAATACGATACAACATTTCAAATTGGAAACCCATATTCATAGAGTAGTGGACAGATGGTTGGCATTGAGAGAGAATGAAAACCAAACATTGGAAGTGGGTCCCAGCCAGCCACATAATCATTCAAGACAAAGAAAATTAAGATGATTGGATGGTAGCAGACCATTCAATCTTACCCTACTTTCTTTATCACTATATATATATTATAAAAATTTCTGATAAAAGTTCCAAAAGTAATGTAAGACTTTCACAGTCCCTTTCTATCCTTCTCTGATTATATTCCAGCCAACATGAAATGATTCAAATTATAAACACCCCATCTGCAGCTCACAAATAATTGTACATCGCATAAATGTTTTGATTGTACATTACCATCCACCTTAGTGTATATATATATATATATATATATATATATATATAATAACAAATTTACTCGAAATTGAACTTTTTAAATCAATCTGAATAAGAACTTTTAATTAGAAGACAAAATTCAACGTTACTCTTGTATATAGTGTTTGAGAACAACGTGACATGCACATGACATGCATATATGTACACATACATACACATAAACCCTGTATATGCGCATGCAAACTTTATATAATTATACCTGCCAATTGCCAAGTGCACACTTTTTATTTTTATTTAAATTTTGAATGCTAAAAATGAGAATAAAGTGGCCAGTAATTTTTTTTTTTTTAAAAGTAGCCAGTATTAATTATATGGGAAACAGTGCAATTCTCATTGAGCTTCAGCCCAAGAAACTGCAAAGAATTAAACTTTCCAACCCTGAAATTTAAAGCATAACAGAAGAAAATTTATAACACCAGCAACTGCATTAATGGCATTAATTACTGTTTCAAGGGTAATAAATATAAATATAAATATGTTTTTCTCCTTTTAACTATATATAATTTTTTTCAAAAAATACAAATAACTATACTTCCTCATCAAACCAAAATCTCAAACCTAAACTCTCATTTACATCTGTAGGTTTTCTTGAACCATTACTGGAAAAAGCTTCAAGCATAAAAAGAATGCTCATAAAAAGAGAAAAAAGAAAATAAGCAATATAAATGAAAAGAAAAATCTCATACTTGAAACTGAAATTTCAAGCTAGCTGATGGTTCTAATAATATGTAAAACTTATCTGTTGTGTAGAGGATTTGGTCCTGTATAGACTTTCCTCTTTTCAGCACCATAGATATCATCAGAATCTTCATTATGTGCATTTCTTCCTTTGGACAAACCATTGGAGTTGGTAGCCATGGCAGAACTGAGCTGACCATGAGAAGGAGAAGAAGACAGAGACCCACCTTTGAATCTACTAAACTTTGCATACCCAACAGCAAAACATGGAGTTTCTAACTGTGACATTATCAAAACAAGAAGAGATAAGCAAGCCAACTCTCTTTTTAGACCCATTTGCTTCTTCTTTGTAACCCAATTCATGGCATATGTATAATACACTTTTAACAAAAAGTCTTAGCCCTTTTTGCTTCTCTCTTTTTCTTGCAAAAACCAGCTCTTTTTTCTTCCTTTTTTCTTTTGGGGTTCTGATATCAAGAAATTGTTTTTTGGTCTTTTGCTTAGAAGCCTTTAACCTAGGAATTTGAAGAAGAACAGCTAAGTCAATGTGTGAGGTGAGAGTCAAAATACATAGGATTTGCTGCCTTTGTTTATTAAATATTAGAGATAGGTATGAGAAAAAGGGTATTATTGGAAACTTAGTTTCTTGCTGATTTCAGAGCCTAAAGTCTGTTTTTGGAGAAAGAAAGAGATGCTTTAGTTCCCTAGCCTGAAAATGAAAGCACCTCCTCAAGGTATTTTCTAAGGGTTTAGGCTTTAGTTTTGGAGAAAGAAAGAGAGATCTTATTGCGGTTTGTATGTGATAAATGAGAAAAATCTTTATAAGATTATATATATATATAGTATATATGTACTTCAAGAGAAAGTCAGCACAAGCCAAAATTGCCTCTGCCTACAGCTATACGCCAAAGGGGTATTGTAGTAAATTATGGAAGCTTTCTTCTGATAGTATTTGGATTTAAATTGGAAGATGTTTGCATTCATATATGAAATAAAGCTCAATTTGTTCTTCCAACTTGTTTAACAGATCAAAACGATTAAATTTAAGCTTTTTAG
The DNA here is from genome assembly GCA_948099535.1 of Jatropha multifida. NCBI lineage: Eukaryota > Viridiplantae > Streptophyta > Magnoliopsida > Malpighiales > Euphorbiaceae > Jatropha > Jatropha multifida. Next base: position 1,441 of record CANUEX010181118.1, on the reverse strand, counting down.
TCAATTTAGCTCTTGAACTTATATAAAATAATTAAAAGATCGAATTTATTTTTAGGCTAATTTAACCCTTAAACTTATTTAAAATGATTAAAAAAATTATATTTGACATTTTGAATCAATTTAATATCTAATTCTTCATTGTATTTACAATGTAAAAATTATTATATAGACATTTATTAAAACTGTAGTTAGAATCTAGCTAACTAATTTATTAAAAAATTAATTAATTATAAAATATAAAAAAATGATATATGAAACTCTTTACATTGATCAATAGTTTTGAATTTATAAAAATGTATTAATTTGAAATTTTAAAATTAACCTCTACTATTAGATCATTGCTTATGAAATTATTTTCATATTGAATGAATTAGAATTATAATGCATATTTATAAATTTATTATATTATAAGAAATGGTGTTTTTATAGATTTACATTTATATTTATAAGTATTGAAAAAGTTTAATCTGTGTCACGACCCAAAATCGTGGGCCGGACCGGCACTAGGACCTAGGTAAGTTTAAGGCACCCGAGGCCCGTAGTAAGCCTAAACTATAACAATCCATCCCTATTATCATTTGACTATTGGAATAGTAAGCCCATATTATGACATTTTTCATAAGACAATCAGAGTTAATAATTCTGACCCAGCATTAATAATACATACTATTTACAGCTCGGGCCCATATCCATATAATAAAAATATTTTCTCATACAAATATTTATTTGTCATAATATGTTCAAATTGTTCCTATCATATAGTCTTTCAGATAGTCATTTACACTCCACAATTTATTTATAATCACATGATAATTCTATTACAAACCAATATTTATTTAAACATCGTAACTGCGGAGTAAAATAAAATGTGCGAAGCATTCCAAATATTAACAGAGAGTTATACTAACATGATCAATCCTCTGCGAAGAAGGAAGCAGAGTCTTATGGACCAACAATATCCTTATTTCCTGAAAAATATTTATGGAAGGGGAGTGAGTTTCACTAAACTCAATGAATAATAATAAATAATGCAAACCCACACATTCAAGCAGTATGCTTTCACATTACAATAAATGACATACTTCACAAGCACGTGACATACAACAGCATCTTCAAACAAGTCAATTCAAATACTCACAACATGTGGAAATTAGTCAGTGATGTCACAAATCCACCTATTGGTCCTAGGCCAATTCCATAATAATATATATAATAGGGAGCCGATCCCCCATACTAGGCCCACTGACCCATAGCGACACACGTCGTCCCAATTTCCACTCAGATACAAAAGCACATTATTTCACATCACACTTATTCACAAAAATATTCAATATAATAAATGCAATATGTGAATGTAATTAAGGGCGGAAATTATATAAATTAGAGAACTGAGATATTATATATCAAATATTGTGATTATAAAACTGAGATATTATATTCG